>JAYESA010000344.1:0-238702 GCA_036927795.1 Iris macrosiphon
GCGGATCTCTTCACGTAGTCCGTGCCGGAACTTCTTAGCACGTTCCACAGGGTTGTCCACCAGGTGACTTGCAAACCTGCCAAGCCTGTTGAACTCAGCCGCATATTCTTCAATTGTGCGGTCTCCTTGCTTCAGATCTTGAAACTGTCTTCCCATAGCTTCTAGAGCAGCCTCTGGAAAGAACTTCCGCTTGAACTGCTTCTTGAATAGCCGCCAGGAAATCCCTCCAGCTTGAAATCTTGGCTCGTTGCGGTACCAAATGTTAGCCAAATCTCTCAGCTGGAGTGCTACGGCCTCAACCATGAGGTCGTCTGGGAGTCGAGCGACGCTGAGGAGTCGCTCCATATCATCTAGCCACTCGTCTGCGTAGATGATGCCTTCGGTCCCCTTGAAGGGACGCGGGTCCAACTTCTTAAAATTTTCCACAGTTCCAACCTTTACCTGGATAACAGGTTTGTGGTTAGACCAGAAATTCATTAATGGAATCCAAGCTTTTAAATCCTTAATTACCTTGGCAGGCCCCTGTTCTGACTGGGATGTTCCTAGCGCTGCCATGGCTACATTATGGGCGTTCTCCATGCCCTCTTTCATAATCGCGGTCTGCTCGCGATTTGCTTCAGCTTGGGCCCTCTGGGCTTCAAGAACTCCTCGTAGCAGGCCTATGAGTTCAGCGGGGTCCACTGGCACAGGTGGTGCAACAGGAGGAGTCACATCGGCTGGAATTGATGTGGTCCTGGGAGGAATGGGTGGAGCTGCATGCACTACTGAAGTGTAGGCAGCGCGGGGAGCTCTTGCAGCATGGGGGCGATCTGTGAGCTGCAACGGAGAGGGGTCGGACTGAGCTTGAGTTGGGGTGTGCTCAGAAGACGAAGCCTCTTCTTCGGCTGGGCCGGAACGGGTTGTCTTTCCCCGTGCCATCTTCTGGAAGGTTTAGGAAGCAAGCATAAGCAAGGTAACCTATGTTCTATAAGCAAGCAAAAATAATTGTACATATGTATAGATAGAAGAATTTTGGTCCTATGATGTGACAGATTAAAATTTTCTCAAGAATTCTAAGTGTTCTAATTGTTTCTAGAGTCTGTTTTCCTAAAGTCATACTAAACCTAGAGTCAAAGGCAAGTCGGTTTGTTTGGCTAGCCTAAGTTGACTAGACCAAAGGTTGTAAACTAGACGACCTGCATGGGCCACCACTGAAAACATGTCACGACCCGATCCCAATAATCTGGGTCCAGTCGGATCATGCCCAGCCTGCACCGTTGTGAAACGGCGGCAGTAAGCTGTATCAATCTGTAGTAACACACAGACATCCAGAATACATGAAGGAAATTCAATTTTTTTATTGCTAAGTCCGAAAGAGAAATTCTTTTACAAGCAAAGATCAAGCAAAACATGGTCCGGGGTTATTACTTCAACCCTGATTATTACAACTTGGAAATTAAAGGGGAACAACTAAACATCGGCCTCCTGGCTAGGTTCAGCTAGAGCTTCAGTACTCTGGTCCGGACCATAAAAGGTGTCATACGCCTCATCGTCACCGTAACCACCTAAAATTGTTAATCTCCAGTCAGGAGGGAGCAAGAACATATATCCAATTCCAGCATCTTAATGATAATTAAAATGATGCAATGAAATAGTTTTGAACAATATTTATATTTTTTTTGTATGCAATAAATATGAGACAAGAACAGTAAATGTCGATGAAGCAAATGATGACAAACTACAATCACTAAAAGTGTTTTGAGAAAGGTAGCATCCCGTGGCCGGTTGGGGTTGGAGGCAATATGTGTTCTAGTGAACACGGTGCGGCGTCAGTCCAGTGAGGTTGGACTTCAGCTATCCACAATGAGGCAATAAGGGGGCTTTGACCACGGGTGCTAACTTTTACTCCCCAGTTCCCAAGGCAATAATCAATGAGTCAATGAGTCAATCAATCAGTCAATTAGTCGGTTCCGTGAAATCAAGTGTCGTCCCAATATATCTATATGACATGCAACATATTTAATTACAACTAAAATACAGGTTTTGAATTATATGAAACTTGCCTGGAGTTGGTTGGTGACGCGAGTGAGATGTCGCGACGGTCTCAACCTTAGTTACAGGAACCTACATTTATTAATAATCTGATTTTAGAATTAAAACAAAGGGTTTTAATCTGACTTGATTAGTTAACTAAGTTAATGATTCAATCCAACGATCGATTAATAATAATAATAATTTGTAATAGTAATTTAGTAAAACAAAACCCTTTTTAATAATAATAAAACTTATTTATTTTATCGTAGAAAATATTTTATGGTAAAATATCGTTTTGTTTCTAATAGGATAAAATAGGAAAGAACGATTATAATAATATCGTTTGTTTTTAGCAATCAATTTATTTCTAATAAACTAGGCTTAGGGAAAAAATATTACTTAATTTTTATTTTGGTAATATTACAAATCAATTTGTAAGAGAATAATATTTTTGGAAAACTTATTTAAATACTAACGTATTATATTTTGAATACTAAAAATCATTTCAGAATTATCTATTAAATAATTACTAATTTACGTATTTGCAGATCGTTGTATCAAATCGCTAATTAATTAACAAACCAAAAACTAACTGATCATTAATCTACTTAATTAACTATAACCTATCAATTTCTAAGCTATCCCGGGATTGACAGAGCTTTATTCTGTCAGTCCCGGTCGGACAGGGGAGTGGTTTTGGAAGGGACAGTTCGTTCTGATAGTGGCACCTACCGGGAAGCTGATGGAGGAGCACCGAGGGGAGGCCTCGGACTCGGGATCGGGGTATTTCGAGTCCGACACGCGGTTTCTGGACACGTGTCTACGGCTAGGGTTCCCTGTGTCCTGGGCTGTGTCCGTCTGCTGCGGTCGGACACAGCAGAGGCGGCGATGGCGGCTGAGGGGGAGGACGGCGTCGCCGGGGACGCGGCTCGCCGGTGGGCGCCGGCAGAGATCACCGGAGGCGGAGGCGGGTTCGAGAAGAAGAGGGGAGGGAGAAGGAGAGGTCGGCGGTGGGGGTTCTGGACGGCGGCGCTGCGCTGGGCGGCGCAGGGGCGGCGGGTCTCGGGGGTCGCCGGAGGTCGGCCTCGCCGGAGGTCGTAGATCTAGGGTTAGGGTTTGCGGGGGAGGAAGAGGGCTGAGAGGGGAGGATTTATAGGGGACTGCGGCCGGGGCGTCGTGGGCGGATGATCCGGAGAGGAGGGCGACGTGGGGGCGGTTATCCGGCCGGAAAACGCGGCGGCCGGCGGGTAGATCGGGGTCGTGGGGGACTGGGTAGGGGTGACAGCAGACGGGTCGGGTCGGGCGCGGATCCGGGTGAGCGGACCCGCCCGACCCGCTAAGGTGATGGGGTTGGGCCGCTACAGCGGGCTCGGCCCACTGGGCCGGGCCGGGCCCCCGAAAACAGTAAATAAAATAAAATAAAATAAAAGAATAATAATAATAATAATAATAATAAAACAGAAATAATTAATTAATTATATAAAAATAGTTTTTAGGCTTTTAAAAATAGGTCTGAGGCCCAATAAAATCCCAGAAAATTACCCTAAGTCCGGTTTTCTATTTTACACCCAAAAATGTTATTTTCATGATATGTTAATATTATTTATTGCCAACTAAAAATTATTTATTAATTAAAAGCCTTGATTTTAATTACAGAAAATTTCCAGAAAATTCCAGAAAATGGGGAAAAATCCAAGATTTAATAATTAGGAAAATTCATGGGGTTTACAACCTACCCAACTTATAAAAATTTCGTCCTCGAAATTTACTACCATTGAAGGGAGAACAAGGGTAAACATGCCTTAAAACAGATGAGGGTACTTCTGCCTCATCTCAGCCTCTCGTTCCCAGGTGGATTCGCCTGGGGAGTGGTGGAGCCACTGAACCTTGACCAGTGGAATCACGGTATTCCGCAACTGCTTTTCCATACGGTCTATGATCCTTACTGGCCGCTCTGGTACTGTAAGACTTGGTCCAATCTCCAACTCTGAATGATCCAGGATGTGGCTCGGGTCCGGAATGTAACGCCTCAGTTGCGATACATGGAAGACGTTGTGCACACCTTCAAGATTAGGTGGTAACGCCACTCTGTATGCCACCTCTCCAACTCTGCTCACTATCTCGAATGGGCCGATATACCTGGGACTCAGTTTCCCAGCTCTGCCAAAACGGATAGTTCCTCTGGTGGGGGAGATCTTGACGAAGACACTATCACCTGCTTCGAACTCCACAAGTCGGCGACGGCTGTCCGCCCAATGTTTCTGACGATCTTGAGCCACCCGAAGTCTGTCTCTGATCACCTTGACTTTTTCAGCCGCATCTGTAATCATCTCAGGTCCCAGCATGACTCGTTCTCCTACGTCGTCCCAAGCCAAGGGAGTGCGGCAACGACGTCCATACAGAGCCTTAAAAGGAGTCATGCCGATGCTGGCCTGGTAGCTGTTATTGTAAGCAAACTCTACCAAGTGTAGGTGGTCCTCCCATGATCCTCCAAAATCCAGGACGCAAGATCTCAGCATATCCTCTAACGTCTGGATGGTTCTCTCTGACTGTCCGTCGGTCTGTGGGTGATATGCAGTGCTGAACTTCAGTTGGGTCCCCAGACTCTCTTGCAAGCTCTTCCAGAAGTGAGAAGTAAAGCGGCTGTCTCGGTCTGATACAATGCTCACAGGAACTCCATGTATCCGGACGATTTGCCTCATGTATAGGGCAGCTAACTTCTCGGTGGATAAACCAACCTTGAAGGGAATGAAGTGGGCAGACTTAGTCAATCTGTCTACGATCACCCAAATAGCGTCCTTCCCTCCTTGGGATCGAGGCAATCCTGACACAAAATTCATAGTGATGTGCTCCCATTTCCATTCTGGAATGGGCAGTGGCTGAAGAAGTCCTGCTGGTCTTTGTCTATCTGCTTTCACCTGCTGGCAGATCAAGCATTTGGCAACGAATTTTGAGACATCCTTCTTCATTCCATACCACCATATGTGCTCCCGTATATCTCGGTACATCTTATTTGCTCCAGGGTGGATGGAATACTGTGAGTGATGCGCTTCCTGCATCAGCTGTTCCCTCAATTCACCAGCAGGTACACAAAGTCTGGTGCCATTCCTCAGTGTTCCGCCGTCTGAAATAGAGAATCCCTCCAGTGTGCCAGCTAACACCTGGTCCCTGAGCTTGCACAATGCTCCGTCCTCGAATTGAGTTTCCTTGATTTTGTCCATCAAGCTAGACTGCACTTGCAAATGCATCATGGGGAAGTCAGTGCCGGGTACCATTGCTTCCCGTCCAAGCTTCTTTATTTCCTCTGCAGGCAATACGAGTTCTAGTCCCAGCTTCTCCATGTCCTCCAGTAGGTACCGATCTGTCGTCAAGAACATCGCCATCGGATATCGACTAAGTGCGTCGGCGACCACATTAGCCTTTCCGGGATGGTACTGCAGGCTGATATCAAAGTCCTTCATGAGCTCCAACCATCGTCTCTGACGCATGTTGAGCTCCTTCTGTGTAAAGACATACTTGAGACTTTTGTGGTCCGTGTATATCTCTACTCTTTCGCCGTACAGGTAGTGCTTCCACAGCTTCAAGGCGAAGATGACTGCGGCTAGCTCCAGGTCATGCGTCGGGTAGTTCTTCTCATGAGTCCGTAATTGCCGGGAAGCATAAGCAATTACCTTTCCATGTTGCTGGAGCACACATCCTAATCCTTTGCCGGACGCGTCGCTATAAATTGAGAATCCTCCTGATCCTGAGGGTAGCGACAAGATCGGTGCTGTTGTTAGCCTTCTCTTCAGCTCTTCAAATGACGCCTGGCATGCTTCGGTCCAGACGAAATCTTCATTCTTCCTGGTTAGCTTGGTCATGGGCTCAGCAACCTTTGCAAAGTCCTTCACGAATTTTCTGTAATATCCAGCTAAGCCCAAGAAGCTTCTGATCTCTGCAACTGAACTGGGAGTATTCCATGTCTCCACGGCAGCTATCTTCTTGGGGTCCACTGATATGCCTTCTCCTGTGACAACGTGGCCGAGAAAGTCCACCTTATCTAAGAAGAATTCACACTTGGACAGTTTTCCATATAGCTTCTCCTTTCTGAGGGTTTCCAAAATTATCCTCAAATGCTGCTCGTGTTCTTCCTTGGTCTTCGAATAGATCAGAATGTCGTCAATGAAGACAACGACAAACTGGTCCAAGTATTTGTGGAAGACCTTGTTCATGAGATTTATGAACACTGCTGGGGCATTTGTAAGACCAAAGGGCATGACCAAGAATTCAAATTGTCCATACTTGGTGTTGAATGCTGTCTTTGGAATGTCTTCCTTCCTCACCTTGATTTGATGGTAACCCGATCTGAGGTCTATCTTCGAGAAAACCTTAGCTCCACTCAGTTGGTCGAAGAGGTCGTCGATCCGGGGCAGCGGGTACTTGTTCTTGATAGTGATGTTGTTCAATGCCCGGTAGTCTATGCACATTCTGACTGTCCCATCCTTCTTGGGTACAAACAAGACTGGTGCACCCCAGGGTGAGGCACCGGTCCTGATGAATCCTTGCGCCTGAAGCTCGTCAATCTGGTCTTTCATTTCCTTGGACTCCTTGGGATTCACTCGGTAGCAGCGTTGGGAGATTGGTGCTGCGCCAGGTACAAGATCGATCGAGAATTCCACATCTCGATCAGGGGGTAGCCCTGGAAGATTGTCTGGGAAGACGTCTATAAATTCCGCTATGAGAGGATGAGGGGGTCCGGTTTCTTCAGTGATGGATGTGTAGGACACACACTCCACGCCTTCAGGTGCTCGAATCACTTTGAGTTTAGGTCCTCCAGGTGGATCTAGAGTTACGCAGCCTTCTCGACGGTCTATCAGAGCATGATGCTGACTAAGCCAATCCATGCCCAAGACTACGTCATAGTTTGGCAGAGGCATTATTAGGAACTGAGTCTGAAACTCATGTCCTGAGATAGTGACTGGGCAGCTACAAGTCTCACTAATGGGTATTGGTCCTCCACCAGTCATAACTCTACAAATTATCTTACTTATGCCAGTAACTAGATGGTGTGCAGAAATGAAGTTTGCAGATATAAAACTGTGTGATGCTCCAGAATCAAATAATGCTAAGGCAGGGTGCGAATGAAGTAGAATGGAACCTGCGATGACATCTCCTTTTGTCTCGGGTTCAGCTTCTGGCTCTTCCACAGTCAAGGCAAAAGCTTGCCCGGCTCTGTGCTGGTTGTAGCGCTGCTGCTGGGTAGGCAGTGGACCTCTCTGCTGTCCAGCTCCAGTTTTGTTGTATGCTGTGGGGCAGTCCTTCACTTGATGGGTGGCAGATCCACAAGCAAGGCAGTGTCCCAATTTCTTCCTGCAGATCTCTGCGGTATGACCTGGCCTTTTGCAGTAGACGCAGTTGACCGCCTTTGGTTGGTTGTACTGATGCGCTTTGTTGGCCGCTGCTGGCTGTTGTTGCTGGGACTGCTGGGGATAGGAGGGCCTATTGTTGTTGTTGCTGTGCCTCTTGTTGTTGCCCTGATAGTTGTTGCTTGACCCTGGATGCTCCCTCTTGGGTCGAGCAGGTGAACTGGCCTCTACATCTTGGGCCACCTTTAACATCTTGTCATAAGTCTTCGCACCGTTAGCAGCTACTAAGGTGCGGATCTCTTCACGTAGTCCGTGCCGGAACTTCTTAGCACGTTCCACAGGGTTGTCCACCAGGTGACTTGCAAACCTGCCAAGCCTGTTGAACTCAGCCGCATATTCTTCAATTGTGCGGTCTCCTTGCTTCAGATCTTGAAACTGTCTTCCCATAGCTTCTAGAGCAGCCTCTGGAAAGAACTTCCGCTTGAACTGCTTCTTGAATAGCCGCCAGGAAATCCCTCCAGCTTGAAATCTTGGCTCGTTGCGGTACCAAATGTTAGCCAAATCTCTCAGCTGGAGTGCTACGGCCTCAACCATGAGGTCGTCTGGGAGTCGAGCGACGCTGAGGAGTCGCTCCATATCATCTAGCCACTCGTCTGCGTAGATGATGCCTTCGGTCCCCTTGAAGGGACGCGGGTCCAACTTCTTAAAATTTTCCACAGTTCCAACCTTTACCTGGATAACAGGTTTGTGGTTAGACCAGAAATTCATTAATGGAATCCAAGCTTTTAAATCCTTAATTACCTTGGCAGGCCCCTGTTCTGACTGGGATGTTCCTAGCGCTGCCATGGCTACATTATGGGCGTTCTCCATGCCCTCTTTCATAATCGCGGTCTGCTCGCGATTTGCTTCAGCTTGGGCCCTCTGGGCTTCAAGAACTCCTCGTAGCAGGCCTATGAGTTCAGCGGGGTCCACTGGCACAGGTGGTGCAACAGGAGGAGTCACATCGGCTGGAATTGATGTGGTCCTGGGAGGAATGGGTGGAGCTGCATGCACTACTGAAGTGTAGGCAGCGCGGGGAGCTCTTGCAGCATGGGGGCGATCTGTGAGCTGCAACGGAGAGGGGTCGGACTGAGCTTGAGTTGGGGTGTGCTCAGAAGACGAAGCCTCTTCTTCGGCTGGGCCGGAACGGGTTGTCTTTCCCCGTGCCATCTTCTGGAAGGTTTAGGAAGCAAGCATAAGCAAGGTAACCTATGTTCTATAAGCAAGCAAAAATAATTGTACATATGTATAGATAGAAGAATTTTGGTCCTATGATGTGACAGATTAAAATTTTCTCAAGAATTCTAAGTGTTCTAATTGTTTCTAGAGTCTGTTTTCCTAAAGTCATACTAAACCTAGAGTCAAAGGCAAGTCGGTTTGTTTGGCTAGCCTAAGTTGACTAGACCAAAGGTTGTAAACTAGACGACCTGCATGGGCCACCACTGAAAACATGTCACGACCCGATCCCAATAATCTGGGTCCAGTCGGATCATGCCCAGCCTGCACCGTTGTGAGACGGCGGCAGTAAGCTGTATCAATCTGTAGTAACACACAGACATCCAGAATACATGAAGGAAATTCAATTTTTTTATTGCTAAGTCCGAAAGAGAAATTCTTTTACAAGCAAAGATCAAGCAAAACATGGTCCGGGGTTATTACTTCAACCCTGATTATTACAACTTGGAAATTAAAGGGGAACAACTAAACATCGGCCTCCTGGCTAGGTTCAGCTAGAGCTTCAGTACTCTGGTCCGGACCATAAAAGGTGTCATACGCCTCATCGTCACCGTAACCACCTAAAATTGTTAATCTCCAGTCAGGAGGGAGCAAGAACATATATCCAATTCCAGCATCTTAATGATAATTAAAATGATGCAATGAAATAGTTTTGAACAATATTTATATTTTTTTTGTATGCAATAAATATGAGACAAGAACAGTAAATGTCGATGAAGCAAATGATGACAAACTACAATCACTAAAAGTGTTTTGAGAAAGGTAGCATCCCGTGGCCGGTTGGGGTTGGAGGCAATATGTGTTCTAGTGAACACGGTGCGGCGTCAGTCCAGTGAGGTTGGACTTCAGCTATCCACAATGAGGCAATAAGGGGGCTTTGACCACGGGTGCTAACTTTTACTCCCCAGTTCCCAAGGCAATAATCAATGAGTCAATGAGTCAATCAATCAGTCAATTAGTCGGTTCCGTGAAATCAAGTGTCGTCCCAATATATCTATATGACATGCAACATATTTAATTACAACTAAAATACAGGTTTTGAATTATATGAAACTTGCCTGGAGTTGGTTGGTGACGCGAGTGAGATGTCGCGACGGTCTCAACCTTAGTTACAGGAACCTACATTTATTAATAATCTGATTTTAGAATTAAAACAAAGGGTTTTAATCTGACTTGATTAGTTAACTAAGTTAATGATTCAATCCAACGATCGATTAATAATAATAATAATTTGTAATAGTAATTTAGTAAAACAAAACCCTTTTTAATAATAATAAAACTTATTTATTTTATCGTAGAAAATATTTTATGGTAAAATATCGTTTTGTTTCTAATAGGATAAAATAGGACAGAACGATTATAATAATATCGTTTGTTTTTAGCAATCAATTTATTTCTAATAAACTAGGCTTAGGGGAAAAATATTACTTAATTTTTATTTTGGTAATATTATAAATCAATTTGTAAGAGAATAATATTTTTGGAAAACTTATTTAAATACTAACGTATTATATTTTGAATACTAAAAATCATTTCAGAATTATCTATTAAATAATTACTAATTTACGTATTTGCAGATCGTTGTATCAAATCGCTAATTAATTAACAAACCAAAAACTAACTGATCATTAATCTACTTAATTAACTATAACCTATCAATTTCTAAGCTATCCCGGGATTGACAGAGCTTTATTCTGTCAGTCCCGGTCGGACAGGGGAGTGGTTTTGGAAGGGACAGTTCGTTTTGATAGTGGCACCTACCGGGAAGCTGATGGAGGAGCACCGAGGGGAGGCCTCGGACTCGGGATCGGGGTATTTCGAGTCCGACACGCGGTTTCTGGACACGTGTCTACTGCTAGGGTTCCCTGTGTCCGGGGCTGTGTCCGTCTGCTGCGGTCGGACACAGCAGAGGCGGCGATGGCGGCTGAGGGGGAGGACGGCGTCGCCGGGGACGCGGCTCGCCGGTGGGCGCCGGCAGAGATCACCGGAGGCGGAGGCGGGTTCGAGAAGAAGAGGGGAGGGAGAAGGAGAGGTCGGCGGTGGGGGTTCTGGACGGCGGCGCTGCGCTGGGCGGCGCAGGGGCGGCGGGTCTCGGGGGTCGCCGGAGGTCGGCCTCGCCGGAGGTCGTAGATCTAGGGTTAGGGTTTGCGGGGGAGGAAGAGGGCTGAGAGGGGAGGATTTATAGGGGACTGCGGCCGGGGCGTCGTGGGCGGATGATCCGGAGAGGAGGGCGACGTGGGGGCGGTTATCCGGCCGGAAAACGCGGCGGCCGGCGGGTAGATCGGGGTCGTGGGGGACTGGGTAGGGGTGACAGCAGACGGGTCGGGTCGGGCGCGGATCCGGGTGAGCGGACCCGCCCGACCCGCTAAGGTGATGGGGTTGGGCCGCTACAGCGGGCTCGGCCCACTGGGCCGGGCCGGGCCCCCGAAAACAGTAAATAAAATAAAATAAAAGAAGAATAATAATAATAATAATAATAATAATAAAACAGAAATAATTAATTAATTATATAAAAATAGTTTTTAGGCTTTTAAAAATAGGTCTGAGGCCCAATAAAATCTCAGAAAATTACCCTAAGTCCGGTTTTCTATTTTACACCCAAAAATATTATTTTCATGATATGTTAATATTATTTATTGCCAACTAAAAATCATTTATTAATTAAAAGCCTTGATTTTAATTACAGAAAATTCCCAGAAAATTCCAGAAAATGGAGAAAAATCCAAGATTTAATAATTAGAAAAATTCATGGGGTTTACAATTAGTTTGGTTTCAATTGACATTTTTTGTTTATATTTGCACCTTTTTTTAAACGACAAACATAAACATCTTTGTCGTCTTTACCATTTATGCCATACAAAATTGGTTGAAAATAGCAAATGCCGACAGTTGCGAGAGCATAATTTTAAATTGGCCATTGTTGTTATTCCAAATAAAAATTAAACTAGTTTTTAATATTTTTTGAGATATATTAACTTTTACAAACATGGAATAATTTAATTAATAACTAGTAAATTTATTTATGTTGTACGTAAATTTTTATTTTATTTTAATATTATTAAAAAAATAATTTAAATATATTTGAGTTAAGATTTGTTATATATATTTATATTTTAGTTAAGATTTATGAAAAGTTTAGTTATATTTTAGTTATAATTTGTTATCTATACATGTGAATCAAAGAGAGGATATTCGATTATACGAAAGAAAAAAATTTAAAATTATAATTGTTAATTTTTTTTAATTCAATAGCCGACAACTTATAAACTATTTGATATTTTTGAACTATTTTTTAGCCCTATTATAATGGTAGAGAAATCACAAATCCGGAGTTACATTTGTGATCGGTTAGGATTAGATATTTGCTTTGGGTTATAATGGTTGGGAAAATGGAGATGCAGATCGAGCGGTCCTCACTCGCGCGTGCTTCCTAAGCGAGATCATCCCCTTCCAGGAATATCACAATCACACCCACTGCCCCACCCAATTACCAACCGTAGGCCCCACAGGTAATATTCCACTCGTCCTCCTATAAATACCGGAGCCGTTGAGGCTGACGAACCTCTAATTTCTCTGTCCTCCATTTTTTTTTTCTCAGAAGAAGAAGAATCAAATTCTCGAAGAATTCTTCAAAATTTGCTGGTAAATTTTCCAGGTCCCCTTTCTTACATAGATCAGGAGATTTTTGATGTTCTTGATCTCGATCTAGACCTAGATCTCTCGTTTCCGCGTAGATCTACAGGTTTTGGTGCTGGATCTAGCTTTTTCTTTTTCTTCCCTTTTCTTCTTCTGATTGTTGTTGTTGATTGTTGTTTCGTAGAGATGGGGCTGACGTTCACGAAGCTGTTCAGCCGGCTGTTCGCGAAGAAGGAGATGAGGATCCTGATGGTGGGCCTCGACGCCGCCGGTAAGACCACCATACTCTACAAGCTCAAGCTCGGGGAGATCGTCACCACCATCCCGACCATCGGTACCAATCTTCGCCTCCTCCTCCTCTGGATCTTGACCTAACCTTGTTCTTTTTTTGACGATTCGTGAATTGGATTGGTTTTGTCGTTGGTAAAGTAAGATTCTTGATTAGTACTATCTTGTAAATGTTGTAGAAATGCCAATTTTAGGCAGAAATTAAGTCATATGCTGTGGAAAGAATATGATGTGCAACGGTGGGACATGAAGAAGAAGTTGCAAAATTTACGACATGAAGAAGTTGTTGCAAAATTCACATGCAGACATAGTAACCGGGATCCCGCTATACAAGGTTTCGCGGGTCCTCGATCTAAATAAACCAAAATATGCGATGGATCTTACTAGATGAAGTTCAACAAAGATATTGATCAAAATGAAGCATACATTAGCAGATTTATGCATAGTAACTGGGATCCCGCTATACAAGGTTTCGCGGGTCCTCGATCTAAATAAACCAAAATATGCAAACTTAGTGAGATGGATCTTACTAGATGAAGTTCAACAAAGATATTGATCAAAATGAAGCATACATTAGCAGATTTATGTTGGATTTGGTACATAATCTTCCATATTATATTAAAATATACACTTATACACACCCACAAATGAGAACACCCCCTCCTCCTCCTCCCCAAGCGTAAGGAATACCCAAAATTTTACTAGTTAACCCTCCCCACTGGTATGCGTAAGGAATACGCAAAATTTTACTAGTTAACCCTCCCCACTGGTATGTGTAAGGAATACCCAAAAAATTTACTGGTTAACCCTCCCCACTGGTATCACGGACATGGGAAAAAATGGTCTGACATATCCGTATCAATATACACATATCGAAGGAAGTATGGTCCAGGTAACTTTGCTTTAGACATCTTGTACGGTGTTTGTTGGCTGAATTTTCTCCAGTGTCTAGTTTACAACTTTACCATTACTGTGTTTGTTGGTGGAATTTTCTCTAATGTCTAGTTTACGTCAGTTGATTATGGTGTTGTAGGAGGAATTTCTTGTAACATCTGGTGTACATCTGTTGACTAGAAGAATATGTAATCTACTCACCAATTCTTTATTGAAGGATATTTACTTGAACAGAAGAATAAAAGTTAGAAGCCAGATATTTTGGATTCTTTCTTATATTGACATGCCCATGTTGTTTTGCTGCCAAATGATAAGCATGCAAAATACCAATAGTACTTCCAATTTTTTGTATGTTGTACTGCATAATTGCCATTTGAGTAATTCAGAAACATTTATATAGTCTCAATTTGAATTGTTGGTTGGATCTGATGAGGATCTTCTTTCCAAAATGGATGTGGATTTCTATTTTTTTCTTTCACTTTCTTAAGTAAAGGCTCATACGGCCAAAGACATAATATTATGTAATGAGATGATGAAGTATATATATATATATATATATATATATATATATATATATATAAACAATAAAAAAATATAGATTAAAACAATACGGGTCTGTTTGGTTAGGATTTTAAATGCAATCTACGGAGTAGAAATGCTGCAGTGAAAGGAAAATAGTGTTTGGTTGCAACATCCTTAATTTTGCTTTCCATATTTTTTTCTCTCCAAAACCACCGGTTTAACTTTGTTTTCAGAGAATGAAAAAAAAGAACCTTTCCAAAAAATAATTTTGAACTCTCAGCCGGGAGCCCATCTTTCCAAAACCACTTTCTTCTTCTCTCTCCTCCTTTCCTTATTCTTCTTCTCTCTCAGGAAGCCCTAACCCTAGAGTCTCCGTCTTCTTCCTCCTTCATTCTCAGTTCTCTCTCACCACCTTCCTCTCTTCTCTCCTACTTCATTTTTCTCTTCTCCTTCTCCGAGGTAGCGGCCTCCTGCTGGATGAGAACGACGAAGTCGGCTCCTGCTGGGGTTGTCGAGGTCGTCCCCCAGGTGGTCACCGACGACGATGCGGAGGTGAGAGTTGGAGGGGTCGTCGAGTAGGAAGGAAGGGCGGGAGAGGGGATGGGGGGTCCAGCTGACGGAGGTGAGGTATGAGATAGGCGGAGGTTAGGGATTCAATAGCCCAAATCCCTAGTTCTTCGTCCTTCTCGTTCCCTTCTACTCCCGCAAGTTGCGTACCACATGATACCAGCTCACAGTCCACACCGAACAACTTCATGGCCAATTTTTCCTCGACGTTCGTGTCAGTGCTCGAACCAGACTACTTTTCTTAGTCCCAATGTCAGATAAGCAACTACGGAGGGGGGCCTAAACTTGGTGCACAACAAAAAGAGCACGCAGAAGCGACCAGAGCATCCACATCGATGGCAAATTCGCCTATGGTTGACATTGATTTTGTTATAAGACAAGGAGAATATGGACCTGATTTCTTCCCCTCCGCCTATGACATCCTTCCCCTCCGCCTCCTCCTCATTACTCAGTCATCGACTCCTCCTCGCCGCACAGATTCTGTCACAGGCATCTCTCTCAAAAAAAATTAATATTTTTTACAATTTTTTCACACAATATTTTATAAAATTTTATTATTTTTTTTTTCTAAAAATATTTCACCAAACAGAATTTTTTTAACTTTTTTTTTAAACCATTTTTCAGATGAAAGTAACCAAATACACTTTCAAAATCTGGATACTAAGAAAACAACTTTATAACATATTCTTTGAAAATTGTTTTTCAGAACCAAATTTCAGAAAACCTATCCAAGCGGACCCTAAGCATATCCAATGTTTATAACTCTTTGTCTCTCTTTACTTAATTAACTTTCTCTTCTGGCATGTTTAATTATTCTGCCAATTAATTATTAGTTGGCCCCACCCCTCTCTACGTAATTAGCTCTACCTCCCTCCATGTATACTTATTTTGGCAATTAATTAATATTTGGCACAATTAATTAATATTTGGAATGTACTTTACTTTGATTTTTATTGGGTAGGTAAAATATTTGGGGAAGTGTCGAGAGGCTGACAAGAGGCATGGATGATAGTGTTCCAACGACATAGGTGTATATATAAGATACATCCAAAATAATATTTTTTTTTAATAAAACAAAATCTTTATACAAAAGTTGTATGCAATTTTGTTATATCCCCAGTTTTTCTTCGATTTGCCATGTCCTGTCTTTTGGGGTATGTTGAGCTCTATGCTGTCATATGCTCGTATCTCATGTTTTGATTGGTATAAAATACTCTGAATTTCTTTACAGTTTTTTGAACTTTCAAATCTGACTTTCCAACTCTTTATTTACAAAATACAATTTTAGTTTGCGCTTACTCGAGTAACAAACAATTTAAATGATTTTGAGACCAAAGTGTTTTTCTGTAGGAAGTGAATTAAGTCAATTTAGGTGAATGACTGCAGTTTCTGGATAAGTTTCCTTTTTTGTAGTGTGCAATAATTTTTGGATGATACGGATTTTCTATTTCAAAATTAAGCGGCTCCATATAACTGTTGATCTGAACTGTTCTTACTAATATATATGCACACTAAGTTCCACATTGGGCTTAATGTAGGATTCAATGTTGAGACCGTGGAGTACAAGAACATTAGCTTCACTGTTTGGGATGTCGGAGGTCAGGACAAGGTACTGATGATGTTTATTTTGCTTAGATTATGCAAATTGGTGAAGATGATGTCTGTTGCTTATTCCGGAAGACTTAAATGCTATGAACTCTGAATGCAAATAAACTATAAGTCAACACATTTAGGCAGACCATTTGATTTCTGTAACATGTTCGTTTAGATATGCTAGTTGTTTTCCATGATGTTTATTCATTAAAAATAATGATATTTCATATCATTTTAAACCGCACTTCTTATTAGTCTTCTGCAATAATATCTCGTATATTCGAAGCATACAAGAACTGCAGTTTCTCCCCTTGACTGATGTTGGTTTACTATATTTAAAACTGCAGATCAGACCTCTATGGAGGCACTACTTCCAGAACACTCAGGGTCTCATTTTTGTTGTTGACAGCAATGACAGAGATCGTGTTGTGGAGGCGAGGGATGAGCTTCACAGGATGCTTAATGAGGTAAATTGTCATCTAGGCATTACATGATAGCTTCGATGGTACATAGGTACTTGATAATTGTGTTAGGCATCCTCAACTGTTACAAGTGAGATGCACATCAGTCCCTCACACAGAAGAAATGTTGGTAGAAGCTTGGAAAGTGATGTTTGTTTTGACAGTGATACCCAATTGCTATGCTTGACCTCTCTCACTCACTCACTCACACACACACACACGCACAGGTTCATGCTTGATCTGAGGGCAAACAATCACACATAATGCCCGTGTTTACTTCTAACATTGTTGAATAGTTAGCATGTTATCATATTACATCCATTGTTCTGTGAAACTTTTGCTGTTTGCTGCCACAGCGTACTGCTGTTATATATTTAGCAATCCATTCTTCAGTTGACCAACTATTGTCACTTTAAAAATAACTTCGAGTTTGGATACTTCTCTATCCGTCAGAAGTCCATCCATTGCGATGCCATGATTTGATGTTTAACTGAGTGAGCTATTATCTGTAACATTGGTGGTCTATAACTAACATTGGCGGGTGAATATGCTCAGGATGAATTGCGAGATGCTGTGCTGCTTGTGTTTGCAAACAAACAAGATCTGCCAAATGCTATGAATGCTGCTGAAATTACTGATAAACTTGGTCTGCATTCCCTGCGGCAGCGACACTGGTATGCTTCTACCTTTCCTCTTTGATGTTTGATTTATTTGATTTGTAGTTTCTGCTACATACATAAATATCTCCATTAAATCATATTCAGAAAATTGTAGATGAATGTAACTCTTATGGCACTCTGTGATTGGTAGAGAAAAGAAAAATAGATGATTATATATAGATGAAATTTAATGATTTCCATGGATATAGAAAATGTAACACAGCTTTTTAAGTTCTCAACTCATCTATGTTGAGCTTCTTAGAAACCCTATATATGACAAATGTTGGGAATAATTATCAAGTTGCAGCTTGTAAGCACTCATATTCTCCCACATCTAGTAACCCACGAAAAGCAATCATGAATTCATTCGTTATCTGCATGGACATCTTTTCTCACATGATTTGCAGATGATGTCGATGAATCCAACTAAGAAATGCATGTGGCTTATGTCTCATCGATCTGGATGGTGTCAATCCTCAGATGAAGAAAAGTTGGTGGAAATTTTGTTTTCTTGGATCTTGGGATCTTGGGCTAATACATTTTAAGGAATTACCAAATAGACAAAGTTCTTTGGACCTTTAATAACAATCCATGTAGCCTTTACTGTTGAAGCAACAATCTGCAGAGTGGGATATGCTACTAGATACGGGTTGTCTGAATGGGATATGCTACTGGATATGTATGTTTGAAGACTGAGAAACCTTCATGAAGAATATTCAAGTTACCTACAAAGCACAACTCACCATGGAGAAAAATTCCAAAAATTTCTTCAAGTTTGTACAGCCAGCTGCCAATCTGATGTTATGAGGCTTTTTGAGTATTTATTTGAAAGAGCTAATGGCTCTTTTAAGTGATTTCAATGGAAGGAAGCCTTTTTCTTTTAGGCTTAGAGTTATTGATGTGGATGGAAGATAAACCCTGGATCTGGCAAAATATCTTTCTAATTGCGACCCATATATAGCTCCTATATGCCAGATGTGCCCGATAATTTGATTCATTTATCCTTTTGTCTCACTAATTTCTGAATGATTCCTCTGCCAATCAAATGCATAAAGCAGCCAATTGATACTAGAAATTTTTGTTTGGCCCTTCAGGTATATACAGAGCACCTGTGCAACATCTGGAGAGGGTTTGTACGAGGGGCTGGATTGGCTCTCGAGTAACATTGCCAGCAAGGTATAACTTGGTTTTTTTCATCTGAATTTGTGTTCAGTTCATATAGCTTATTTCCATTTAATTATATTCTTCTTTCTTCCATTCTCTGACTCATGATATTGACTATATGTTTTCCTTTTCAGGCTTGAGGTTTTGCATGATTTTCTGGCAAGATGAAGCTTAGGAAACTTATATACTCATTTGGAGAGGATGTTTATGTTGAAACAGCTCTTAGTAATTTGTTGCTTGTTGATTTCTGTTTTATTGTATTTTCATGGCCATGCAAGGAGTTTAATCTTTGTAGTAGTTGACATTTGTTGCGATTAGTTTATACGGTTTTCCTGACTATTATCTCTTTGCATTTTTTGCATAAACCTACATGATTATTTATGTGAATCTGCAGGGTTCTTTGCTCAACACATTGTTATGAGCATATTGTTGGCAATCAAACTCAAAATTTCTATTTATTGCATTTATGAGCTTACTGTAACCTTAATACGGATATGGCACCAAAGTTTCTGATGGGAATTTAAAATGATTACCTATATAAACCCAATGTTTCCATTGGTGCAAGCTGCATGATTAAGATGTGAATTCAGGATGTGCACTCTATTCTTGCAAAGCATTGTTGCAATCCATTTGTTGCATAGCATTTTTTTCAATGCAAGTGTTCTGTAAATGGAAAGAGGAGGATATTGTAATGCAACCATCAAATTCCTGAGAAATCTCAGGAATTTGTGAACCCAAACAGTGCAAAGTAGCCATATCCAAATATAGAGTAAGAAGCCATCATTTTAGATTGCTAGAATCGAGGACAGAAGAATCAAACTATTACGCTTTTTTAATCAAAATTGTAAAGTTATTATTTCTTGGTGAATAAAAACTTTTACTAGTTACCATCATCCATTAGTTTCCATCATACTTAACTATCACTCACTGTGGGGGTGTTTGGTTGTGTGTAATTGGGAATCCCTGCTACATATTTTGCATCTAGCTTTTGTTAAGTGATGTTGCAAATCCATTGTTTGGTTGATGTATCTGGAATTCAGTCATTGTTTGGAATGATGGTATGAATGGATGCAACTTTTGTTGTGATAAATGTAAATACATGTAGCATTTGTTGCTATATGAAGTGTTGCAAATATATTGTTTGGTTGTATGTAGTGATGTTCTGGGATTCACAAAGTCATTGTTTGGAATGATGTAATTGATATGCATGTAGGTAACTTTTGTTACACTAAATGTAAATACATTATTTGATTGTGACATTGAACGAAGAGTGAATAAATGTAAATTGTGTAATTGGTGCTGCAAATGTTGTCATAAGTGGAGTTGTAAGTCATTTTGACCGCAACATTTATTACGGTAGTTGAAGATAATGATGAAATATTTGTTGTACCAATTCCATTATGCCCAACATTGAAATTGATGAAAATATTGCAATATATGTTGGCATGTATTCCAATTATAGCCAACCAAACTTTCCTTTAGAACGTTTGTCCTTAAGTATGAAAAAACTAATTTTTTTCTAACGACCAAAACAGACCAAAACAGACTTTCTCATATGTTAATCAATGAATGCGTGACCTTCGAAAGTGGAGTCCTCATTTTAGTCCTCATTTTTAGCTCGACCACATATATCAGGATGGGAAGGAAAGGGACGAGGAAGAGCAGGCCCTTGTTTCACGTGCAGTGCTACTTCTGCGACGCTATTCACTGTGACGCTATTGTGAGCAGAAAAATGGAGGGGGAGGTGGTGGTGCTAGTGCTGGTGGGGACACAATTAGAGTTGAAACAAGTGAAGTAATAAAACTAGGAGTAAAACTAGGATAGGGATCGGTTGAGAAAACTATGGTAATAGAGTTAGAGAAGATAACATTAGGGTTTGCAAGTAGGAAATATGATGAATTTCAGGTTAAAAAAATTAAGGTTTTGAAATTAGTAAAGATGATAAAATTAGGATATCCATCGAGGGGCTAATTGTCTATAGACACTTTACAGTTTTTTGTTTTATTTTGTTTGAGTGCAAAAATATGATAATTTAGTATATTTAAGTATGTATTAGAGGTACAAATATTTATTTCAGAAACTACATATTTACCAGTATTTAGGTGCAAAGTCTAATTAAAATTTAGGGTAATTAAGTACCTAGGCTTAAATACCACTTAAATACAAAGAACTACATATTCGAGGTATTTAAGTGCAAAGTCCATATTAAGCTACGAGGACAGAAGAACAAATAAATAAACATCTTCATGTTGTAGTGAATACTATTAAGGTGTTCTTCGAAAAGTATATATATGAAAGAAAAAAGATGGAGGAGAAAAAAGTCTTGTGTTATTCAAAATAACAGCCAACCCTAAAATGTGTATACCATCAGGTTTATATACACTACCAATATGGTTACAATGGATAACAATCATCTCTAATAATACATTGAGGCTCGGAAATGATTCAAAATTAAACCGTCTAAGTCGTTTGTAAATCCTACATTAATTAATAAAAAATTAATATTACGTAAAAAAAAATGTTGAAAAATAATAATTTTGTAATGAATAACGCCATGAGGAATAGAACCTAACTAATCAAAGATATTGCCTCTCACATTTACCACATGAGTTAGAAGAAATGTTTGACCATATTTAGATAATATTACGTAGTTAAACAATTAGTTAAAAAAATATTTTTAAAATTTTTAATTACATGAGGATATACGTACGACTTAGACGGCTAGCCGTTTTGAAGACTCTTTATAAAGAGCAGAGATATACCAATAACAAATTATAATTAAATTATAATCAAATCTAACAAATCCTAATTAAAGTATAAACATATATATAACAAATCTTAATTCAAATATATTTAAATATTTAAACTATTTTAAAATAATATCAAAAATATATTATTTTAAATGTAATGCACGTGAATTTACTAGTATCTCTAATAGGCATATCCTGAATTGGTTTGCACAATCATATAAGTTGGTTATTGTAGAATTGGAATAATGGGATTAACTTTATTGATGAGAAGAATATATATATATATATATATATATATATATATATATATATATATATATATATATATATATAGTAGAGGCTAACTCCTCCCTCTATCATTGTATTCGATGTGGAACTAAAGCACATTACTAATACTTAATACTCTCCCTCAAGTTGGAGCATATATGTCAATCATGTCCAGCTTGTTACACAGAAATTGAACCCGATGACCCAAAAGAGACTTCGTGAAGATATCAGCTATCTGATTACCGGTCCTCACGTGATGAAACTTTATTATCCCCTTTTGATACTCTTCACGGACGAAGTGGATGTCAATTTCAATATGCTTCGTTCTTTCATGAAACACATGATTGGTAGCAATATGGATAGCAGACTGTTTATCACACCACATATCTGCTGCCTTAGATCTCGCTTCTTCTCCCAGTTCTTGTAGCAGATGCTTCAGATATAGCACCTATGCTGTGCCATGAGCAATAGGTCGATATTCTGCTTCGGAACTTTATCGTGTGATCACACTCTGCTTCTTGTTCTTCCACGATACCAAGTTTTCGCCAATAAATACCGAGTAACTAGATGTAGATCTTCTATCCGTCAAGCTTGCACTCCAGTTAGCATCGGTAAAGCACTTAACATTCGTACGTCCCTAATTTTTCATACGAATTCCTTTTCCAGGATTCTGGACTAGTGTCACACCCGTTTCCCGATTTTAGTATTTCTTGAATTTCTAGAATTTAATTTTCTTGATATTTTATTTTTGTTGTATTTGTATAATGGTTCCTGTCATTTATATTTTTTGTTGTTTGGAGAGACTACCCAAGACTAGTAGAATATCCATTGACATTGCCATAGACCCAGTTTAGGACCCGCATGTAGACTGGACACTAGGTTTGGTTCATTTTGGTTGAACCCATGGCTAGAACATCTCCCCTTCTCCCTTTGTATATATATGAGAGTTTTCTCTCTCCTCCCTCATTCTTCTTCACTTCTATTTTTTTTTTCTCTTTCTTCTTCCTCTCTCCCTTACATCGAACCCTAACCCTAGAAGAGGTGATTGTGATCACTTGGACCATGAGAGGTAGAGGCTAAGAAGCCACTCCAGGCAAGTACATCTTGCTCAAGTAGAGAGACCATAATTTTTGAAATTATTTTAATTATGTTAAACTAAAAATGTTTTTGTTCAAAAATGTTCATCCTTGTGTTCTCTTTAACTTTAGTTCTTGGCATTTTTTGGTTTTAATGAATGGTTGGGTGTATATCTGAGTTTTAAAGTTAGAGTTTTATGTATTTCGTGGATTTGATCACTTAAAACTTAGTATTTCTGAAAACTAATTATCCCATATTGTGAAAAATTAAATTTATTTATTTTGGCTTTTGAAATGTCAAATTTTGAGTTGAAATAAAGTTTTTATGGCAAAAACAAGTTTTTCGAATTTTCATGTCGGCTGAGGAAGAAGAAAAGTGCTGGCGTAAAACTGTGCACAAGTCCCTGGCTTAAAACTGTATAGAAGTCCCTTTTGGCGTACAACTGTGCAACAACCCCTCCTTTTGCGTAAAATACACACAAAAGCCCTTCCCTTTTTACAAAAATATGCCAGAAGTCCATTTTGAGCTAAAATACGCACAGAAGACCTTCTCCTTTTACAAAAATGTGCTAGAAGTCCATTTTAAGCTAAAATATGCACAAAAGTCCTTCCCCTTTTACAAAAATACGTCATAAGTCCATTTTGAGCCAAAATACGCACATAAGCCCTTTCCTTTTACAAAAATACGCAAGAACCCCATCTTTGAGCCAAAAATACGCCCACAATTCATTCTTGACCCCAATTGCACGGATAAGCTATCTTTTTAACTGCTTTATGCACCATAAGTTGTGTCAGCTATTATTTTTTATATTTTCTTCGATTATTCGATTCATTATTTTGGTTTAGTATTGGAGCTTAGTTGGAAGTTGTGTTTTCTTATATTGACACAGGTTTATGATCCACACGACACTGTGGGTTATTTGCGTATAACAAGCCTATTGCATTTGGCATCGAGTAATCAAGTATGAGTATTGTCCAATGTATCGGGTATCGTGGATACGATAAGTTCGCTAGTGATAACTTGTGAAAAGATTGTACTCGTGACTCGTCATTCTAGGAAGATTCTCGGGTGTCCACGACTCGAGAATTTGTAATAAATCTTGAAATGATTAACAAGCTAAATTCACATAAATCATTGGGAGAAAAGAATATTCGCGCTACCGACTACCGCGATCCCCAAGGGCCCGATGAGGCATATGACAACCCTGTTAGGCAAGGGCTCCATGACATACCAAGTTTGCGAGTGCTACGACACTTACAAGACAAGTTTATGTTTATAAGACAACTTATGATTTCAAAACAAGTTTATGGTTATCTTACAAGTTCATGGTTATGTCAAGTTACAAGTTATGTTTTGTTGTGATGTGCACTAACTTTCTAGACAAGCGTACCCTTGGCCATCCGGGTTGACTGCAGTGCCGGTGGTAGCAATATTCTTAAAAATATATTTTTAGTAATTAAGGCCTGTGACAACCCTTGTTAGTTAATTGTAGCAAGCCATAGCCATTTTTGGCCGTGCAATGGATATTGTTTCATCTGTTAAGCTTGCCCTTTTATTCATTCTTTCGACGCATGGTTAGAATGTAAAGTTCTGCTCTGATGAAGGTCTACAACCCCGGTCCTTATTTGGTTTAAGGATTATGGTCCTGATCCAGAGTGGTTCCTATGCCCACTTGCCGCTTGTCAAAATATCTTTCTTATAGTTTTCTGTTATAAGTTCTTTCAGTGATATTTTTGAGACAAGTACATTGGTACCGTACAAGTCTCGACTTGCATTTATTTATTTATATCTCTTCTGTGCATGATATTGCGGTAGATTTTGTCCATCACCTTGAGCTCCTTTTTGGTACTTGTTGCTTGGGGTTCTGACTCTACTGGTTTTGCTTGGCCAAATTTACCCGAGGAGAACCATGATCCCCCGTATTTCCATCAAGATGGCTCGCACTTGTAAGACTGTGGCCGAAGCTCACGAGTGAGTTTTCTTCTTCCACCCATTATTTTGATTACTTTATTTAGTGGTGTAAGCAAGGGGTAGAGTGAGCTCCTTTTATTTTTTAGACTACAATCAACATGATGTATATATTAGACCATGGCTAGTATATTTGAACATGTATAATTATACTCTGCTTGTGCATTATCTTGTATTCATTAGCTTCATGATAATATGTAACATATAATTTAGGATGCCTCTTTACTTTCATATATGATATTCTCTTGTATTATTATTGATGGATTGAGATACTAGAATTTGTTGGCCTTAGGACTGACGTCATAGCATGCTAGAGTCCTACCCATTTGTCTTCTTGACAGCCGTGACCGTCGTACGATATTTTCATACCTTGTACGTAGTAGCTGGCCAAGTCCGTCCTCATATTTACCCAGTATTCTGGGAGTAGGGCATGACAAAGTTTTAGTGGTGGCCCATGCATGTCTATTTTTTTAGACTTGTGGGGGGACTCATCTTGTTAGAATCTCAATCCTTTATCTTCGATTGAACTCCACTTGTAACCTGTGCTTTCCGTTTTTCTTGAACTGTAAACTTGCTTGACATGATTGTTCTATTTTTGTCCCTTATTGTTTGCCTTGTGTCCTTATCCTTCAAGGATACCCCACTTGCTCCTCCTTTTGAGGGTTCCGTTGTACCGCTAATAGATCCAGTAATAGGCCAAGATCAGGCCCCGCCGTTGAACCATGGGCAAGCTTTTGTAGCTCATCAGCCGGCTCTGCAAATTATGCATATTCAACCAGCACAATCAGCTCCACTAAACTTGCCAGGACGGCCAGTCCTGTTCGCTCTGCCGTTTATACCAGCCCAGCCAGCCCAGCTAACCCAGTCAATACCATTAGTTCATCCAGTACAACCAGAGCAGACATGCTCGCAGACCATGTTAAAAATGATCCAAGCCATGATAATAGTACAACAACAAAAACAACAACTCCAACTCCAGCAATAAGTGCTCCAACTCTGTCAACAGTTTCAACAAGGGCATGAACAAACCAACACTACTTTTTGCCAGGGAGTTAGAGTAGCGCTTGAGAATAGTGGACGTTATAATCTTATCTCGGCGTCCAACGTTAGTCGCTTGTGTCTAACAAAGTTTCTCGGCACGGAGGATGCCGTTTCAGCAGATTCTTGGCTCCAAGACTTTGAGGCCATCCTGGATGGGACTAAGACCCCCGAGGACGAGAAGGTGGCAGAACTAACATATCTTGTCCGATATTGGTGGGCAACATAAGAAATGGCGCTTTCAAAGCCCATTAATTGGAGGACGTTCAAGGAGCGTTTCTAGGAGAGGTATTTCCACACAACTGCCAAGTTCCAGCTCTAGCAGCAGTTCGTCAACCTCCGTCAGCAGACGAGATCAGTCGACCAGTATGCGGCCAAGTTTTTTCGACTTAGCCGATTTGCTGCTCATATGGTAGCTTCCGAGGAGGATCGAGCCAGGAGATTCGAGCAGAGTTTGCATTTAGAGATTCAGCAGTTCATGGTGGGTCACGATTATACCACATATGATGCAGTACTCATGGAAGCTAGGTCCCAAGAACTTGTCGGCCAGAGATTAGTATCAAGGACCTAAGGCCAGAAGAGGTCTCACTCATTCATGAGAGGCATCAGTATTCAATCGTCACCTCTAGCACCAACAGCCAGAGCTTCTCGTCCTCCTATACTTCCAGCTTCAACTATAACCTCAGTTCAGTCTACGAGGCAGTCAGTATTAGCAGGATGTAGCCACTGTAGCAAGCCAGGGCACACTAGAGATCAGTATAGGAGGGCCAACGACCAGTGTCTCATATGTGGGATATCCGACCACATGATTGGTTCATGCCCGCTTCTGTACCCTGAGGCTTCTTCAGTCTGACAGTTGCCAGCTCCGCCCCAGGAAGCGATTGAAGGCCTGAGGGGACCGACATTAGCAGTTAGACCATGTTTGTCATTGATTCAAAGTTGAAGCATATTTTGTATGTTTAACAAACAAAAGAGTATAAAGGAATCCTATATAGAAAAACTAATTATAATTGTTTTTGATTCTGGGGAGTGTGACGATGAATATCGAGTACTGCAGTGACTCATTTACTTCGTTGACTGTCCCACGAGGGAATGATAATGCTTTCTTATGTTCTCTCTCATGTGCCTATATGTGTGTGTCTATTATGGGCATGCTACCCTGCTATTTATAGCCATCATACTAACGGGCTATATATGTCGCATATGTGTCTCTGTTTGGTGGCCGCATGTGGCTTCTTCAACAGAATATAGTTGCAACTATGGCTGCATACGACAGGTAGGCTGCCACGTGGCCTCGGTTTGGATATGTTGTTGATAAGATCTCGGGGTTTTTTTTAACCTATTGCGTACGTGACTTTGTAAACCCCCTGATTTTTTAGAATTTAGTTTTTATATTATTAGTAATTATTGAGATTAAGGGAAAATTTTCTGTATTTTTAGCTAATTATAATAAATATATATTCATGAATTGATATTTATGTGTATTTAATTAATTATAAATACTTCACAAAAAATATATATTTGGGTGTACAGCTAATATTAGAGTATTGTAGATTTTTTCTGGATTTAATTGAGGTAAAAAACTATTTTTAGATAGCTACTATATATATATATATATATATATATATATATATATATATATATATATATATATATATATATATATATATATATATATTATTAAACCTAAACCAAACCAACCCAAACCCGTAAACTCTAAACTCGGCTACCCGAACCTGGTAACCCACTCAAACCCGAAACCCAACCCCTACAACTACAGTAACCTCCCCGTACCCCCTTTCTTCCTCTCCCTGTAACTGCCCCGACCCCCTCTCTTCCCATTCCAGAAACCCCCTCCATTCACCCCTATATAACCCAACAGAGTAGACCATCACCACCACCCTTCTCCTCTGCCTCCAGCTGACCACCGTCGACCACCGTCGCCACCGTCAACCGCCGTCATAAGCCGCCACGAGCAGCCGCCCGAAGTCACGATCAACATAACGAACAATGAGGTACTCTTCTTCTCGCCTCTGTATCTCCCTACATAGTTAACTAAATAGAGAACCGTCAAATCTTATGTGAAGACCACATGACCCCCATGAACCCTGAATAATTAGTTTAATTTATCATGTCCTGTGTTGATCGCAAATTGCGACGCAAAACAGAAAAAAATGATCGAGTTTTGAGATCAGAAATTGTTCCAACACCCATGCTTGTGTCTAATTTTCTTCCAACCTACTTAATATTAAAATTCTACTTGAACAGTAATTTAGACAACATAACCTAGTTTTAATCCCTTTAAACACTTTCTTTTAATTTGATGTATTCTGTGAATTATTTGATGTTCAAATCTGTCAAAAACTTAATTTCTTAAAACCTAAATTTTTCGAAACCGGGTATGTCCCGCCAAATGAGGCAACTTCGTCGCGTGAGGATTTTACCAAAAGGCGCATATCGTCAACACGGACGTGTAGAATTTACGAAACTTGATTTGGATGTACGTGCATACCGAAATCAACGTATATCCGTTGAAAAATACCGTATCGGCATATTTTGACACTTGTCATAACTTCGTGTGTGCTTGTCGTTTCACAATAAAACTTACGCCATCGAATTTGCAGCATTACGCTAGTCTTGTGACCCAAGTTTGGTTCGATTCTGAGAACATTGACGAAACGTTATTTCGTGTGCCCCACGGTTCCACTTGACGGACGATTTCATGATCGGCTCATCGGAATTCAGTTATGGATATTCTGTTGGGTTCGTATCATCGTTCTGGACTCTTAGATACTAAGTTTGACAAATTTGAAAAACTGTCTCTGACATATTTTTTGGTGCTAAGTGGGCCACATGTGGACCCAACTTTGACTCAAAATTGTCAATTCTGTCCATGTGTCCAAATTAGACTTATGGATAGTCAATCCTAGCTATTTCAAGTATTTTGAGAGCAATGGTAATGTTTATTTCAGAATCCGGAGGCGTACTTGGAGATTCTACTTTTACAGGAGCAATAACGGAGTTCAGAACCCCCGGCAAGTGTACCTTGTCAAACCT
Source organism: Iris macrosiphon (assembly GCA_036927795.1). Lineage (NCBI taxonomy): Eukaryota > Viridiplantae > Streptophyta > Magnoliopsida > Asparagales > Iridaceae > Iris > Iris macrosiphon. The sequence continues at coordinate 28,575 of JAYESA010000344.1, forward strand.
GCAAAGATCCTATTATATTAATTGATTGTGTTCTTTATATATATATATATATATATATATATATATATATATATATATATATATATATATATATATATATATTTTGTGATGTACCTATTCAACCTAGGACCGTGAGACGTTGCTTCGCGTTCGAACAAGATTTGGGTGTCGACGCCGTACGCGGAGTCGTGTAACGTCATTTAGAGAATTGATTCCACGATCCTATAGTTTTATGTGCTCGCTTTACCAAGTATGTTATACCATATGGCACTTGACACTATTTCATGTGACAAAATCTTTCTTGAGTAATTTATGGTAATTCTGTATAGGCTTGCAGGATTCGTGATATCAGACTTGCATATATAGAGATATCATTATGACTCGTTGTACTAGCTAGATGTCATAATCTTGTGTGTTATGGACATGAGACATCGTGGACATGAGACATGAGGTTACATTGGGTGGGAAGAGATATACAGGCTACAGGCTGATTATATATACTATACTACTGGAATACATGATACTACTTGCTTTGGCACTTATACTAGAGTCGTGATATTACTTGCTGCTACGGGCTCCCCGACACAGAGCTTGTAGTGGTCTCAACCTGAGTACTAGTGATGCTCTCATTTTGTATTTCACATAGCTGGTTACATAGCTTGCCCTGAGGATCTATTTTTATTTACTGTATTTTATTTGGCTTGAGTGTTTCTTGTACCTTGCTATGTCCCCTGGGGACCTGGATCCGGATTATGTCCCCAAGTACAGCAGAGGAGGATTATCCCGAGGTTTACGGGACAAGAGCTGACGCTGGAGCAGTATTGGTACCAGAGGACAAGGTTGTGCCAGAGGATTTCTCCTGAGTATTCAATTACATACTCAGTTATTTATGTTTATTGTTAGTTTATATCTGGACTTATGGACATATGTATTGGTGTTATTCTCTTATCTTATTTTGTCGGGTTGTTCCCCGAGACACTACTTATGTTGACTTGATGATGGACTATTTTTTTTATCTATTATCTTGACTGGTCTATCATATTGAATTGTGTTTACTTTCTGTAGATGAGATTAGAATTATACTGTGTTAGATGGTGTAGACCTGTATTTATTTTTATTACAGCTTAAGTGCACTCTAACGGGTCCATTAAATTATGTTTGTCCATTGGAGTTGTGTTGCTGGCCATTGCCACGTGGCTAGTCCCTCGGTATTTTGGAACTGGGACATGACAGACTTAGTCAACTGGACACGTGGTCAGTACTGATTGTGTGAAGATCTTCTCGGTTGTAACAGAAAGATCCTGCTAGCTGAGGGCCGCATAGCGTCATGGTCACAAATATGCTCTAGTCTGGCCTGGGTCTGGTGGACACTTTGGCCGCATGAGGACGAGAACATATAGAGTCGCGGTAGCATGCATGCTCTCGTCCGGCTTGTGTTTGACACTTTGGCCGCATGATGATGAGGTTGCATAGAGGCGTGGCCGCATGCGAGTGAACACGTGGCACTGCATACCTGACAAAGTCATTAATGTGCTGAAGTGATTTTCTATCTTCTTGTGTGCCGCTCTCTCTTTTACGATTCATGAAACAATCAGGGCAATAAATGCCATGTTGAAATTTTTTGACATGCATTGAATGTTGTGTCAGGGGGATCATATACGACCCCCAACTCTGTGGTTGTTCGAGCCGCATAGATGACTCTTACAGACTTTGCGGCTTATCTTAATTTTAAGGGTGCTTGGCTTCTATGCGGCATACTTGCATCGCTTCAAATTTTTTATGCTTCTACAAGACCCCCTTCAAAGTTTTTAAACTAATGTTTGGTATACTTTGAACAAGAAGCATGGATAAGCTACTTGGGCCACATAAGTGACGTGTCACATAGACGTGCTGCCAGATGTACAAGTCTGCCAAGCTGTCAAATCTGCATTAAATGGAAGATTTGACTCGATCCATGGAAAGATCTCTTGGGATTCTGAGCCTTCTCCAATCCCGAGTTTTGAGGCATCAGTTTCCAAGGAGTTTAAAGTGGATCACGCAAATCAAGGCATCATGTTCACTCCCATAACTTCTTGGTTCATTACCTTAATCCTTCCACGTGGCCTTGGGGCCTATAAATAGGCTACCCAAGGAGGAGAGAGAACTTTGTCTCTCTGCTTCCTTTTTTTCCTTAAAAAATGCCAAAGGCTGCGGTTCTTCTCGTCGAGGAGTTTGTTAGGGGTGGCCTCGATCCGTGGCCCCCTGATGCCAACGCTACACTTGAGGGTAGGGTAGTACCACAACTCTCGTGCCATGGTGCCAAGGACACAGAGACACAAGTAGGCAGTCTTGTTGCATGGATGAAAAATCATCTAGAACACGCGCAGACATTTCACATAGATCTGTCGTATGGATGAGCGATCATCGAGAACATGCACGGACTTTTCATATTGGTTTACCGCATGGATGAGGGCTTATCCAAAACATGCGCTGACCATCACACTGTCGCATATACGAGGAGTCATCCGAAACATGCGCCAACTTTGACATTGTCGCATGGACGAGGAGCTATCCAGAGCATGCGCCGACCTTATCTCTGTCTCATAGATGACAAGTCGTCCGGAATATGTGCAGTCTTTCGTTTGCTGACAACGTACATTTTCTCTGTAAACCCCCTGATTTTAAATTTTTAAGTAATTTCTTTTATTTATTAAATTATTGGATTTCTTTTGGTAATTTTCGTGGTTAATTAGAAAATAAATTCTTGATTTATCTACTTATATTAAATATTTATTATCTTTAGTAATTAGCAAAATTATTTCACAAAATATGTTTTGGATATAAATTTTATTTTTACTTATTTATGAGTAATATTATTATTTGCTTAGTTAACTATTTCATATGATTTCCTAATTCATGGATAATAATATTTTTAGATGTATATAATATACATACTTCATATTTTGATGCTTGAATGTGTTCCTTTTATAAAATTTTATTTATGTGGTTTTAAAGATTTTTATATATTAAATTGAATTATTTATTTTACTTAGCAATATTTTTTTTATTAATAGTAATTATTTTTTATATTATATCCCCATTTATAGAATACCCATTTATTATATACATAATGTATTTTCTGATTTTTCTATATTTGTTTGATTTTTTATGGATATATATATATATATATATATATATATATATATATATATATATATATATATATATATATATATATATATATATATATATATATATATATCCTATAAAAGAAAAGAAAAGAAAAGGAAAAGAAAAGAGAAATAAAACTAAATAAAATAATAACAAAACTAAAAGCCTTAAACTCTAATTCCCCCGACCAGTGCCCAGGCCGAGCCGCCCCCAGACTTCCCTCACACTCGATACCCCCTCTCCCACTTTATATATATATATATATATATATATATATATATATATATATATATATATATATATATATATATATATAAACTTCAAACCAAAAACCCTAACCCTAATATCTTTTCTCCAGACCCTAACCCTACCCCTCACGATCGGCCGCCGCCGCCATCGGCCACCGAAGGCACTGCCCGTGCGCAGACGATTGCGCACAACAGACATAGCAGCAGCATCAATCTTCACCGAACCCACACTTCGTGGTATGATTCCTTCCTCCTCGTTCCTTCCTCCTTGCTCAATGATCTCACATTTTGTTTCTTCGTATGCGTCCACAATATAACCCTCTTAAATCCCTTTTAAGTAGTTCAGTTTATTTTGTTTCCTGTTGATCGCAAATCGCGATCCAAAAATCAAGAAAAACTTGATTTCGAGATCATATGAAACATTCTCAACACCTCGTTTTCCAAATTTATTTTCTTTCAAACCAGTAAACCAAAACCTAAATTTCTTTTTCCTTATTAAAGCCAACATAACCAAATTTTAATCCCTTAAATTACTTTATTTTAATTCGTGTTAAATCTGTAAACCCCCTGATTTTTCAAAATTTCTAAATTTGGATTTTTCTCAATTTTCTGGAATTTTCTGGGAATTTTCTGTAATTTAAAACAAAGATTTTAATTATTAAATGATTTTTAAATGATAATAAACAATATTAAAATATTATGAAAATAATATTTTTGGGTGTAAAATAAAAAACTGGACTTAGGATAATTTTTCTGGAATTTATTGGACCCCGGACCTATTTTTAAAACACCTAAAACTATTTATTTATTTATCTATTACTGATTTTAATTATTATTATTATTATTTTTAAATTTAAACCCAGCCCAGCCCGCGGCCCGCTGGACCCGGCCCACCGGGCCCAGCCCCAACCCGGCCCAATGCCCGCCCTAGCGGGTCTAGTCGGATCCGTCCGCCCGACCCGAACCCGCCCCATTCCCCACTAACCCACGAACCCGCGCTGCCCCACGTCCGGCGCCGCCGCCCGCGCCCGCCGCGCCACGTCTCCGCCCCCCCCCCCCCGCGCTCCGCGCGGCCCCGTGGCCACGTCTCCGCCAGACTCGGCCACCCCCTCGGCCATGACCTCCGCCCCCAGCCCCTTTATATACCCCTCTCCCTCCGCCGCTGACGACCACCGCCACTACGCCGCCCCGCCTCGCCGCAGCAGCCCCCGCCCAGCTCCGCTGACGACGACGCCAGCGCCGCCGCCTCCGGCCGCCGTCTCCTCTCTCTCCTCTTCCCCAGAGTGCCCTAGCCGCAGCTGCAGCGCCACCGGCCGGCTCCGTCCGTCCCCCGCCCGCTCCGGCGCGCCGCCAGCGCCGCCCTCCGGCCGCCCTCCGCCCGCAGCGCTGCCCCTCCGCCGTCGCAGCCCCGGCCAGACCCTAACCCTAATTTCTTCGAATCCGACACGTGTCGGACACGAATCGCCCCTGGTTTTCGGGTCCCCTTTAGGTACTTGTAACTTTTTGTTTGTAGCTCAGTTTTCGGTTTCGTAAATTACGTTGCGAAGCCTGTATGACCCTCTCGGTGCCCGGACAAACAGTTCGGGGCATCGCGTCCTGTGGTGATCGCACACCGCGATCCAAAACCAGGAAAAACTAGACCCTGTTTCACCCCGGAACTGAGTACGCCCCGCCAAACGGGACGACTTGGTCGCGCGCTTCACAGATACGTGCGCATCATCGATACGGACATGTGGGATTTCGCAGAAGTCGATTCGGGTGTGCGTGCACACCGGGATCAACGCGTATCCGCGGACATCGCCCCGTATCCGTACTTTCTGGAACGCGCCCTAACTTTGTGTACACACGTCGGATTGAGACGAAACTTGCGCCATCGGACTCGTAGCAATACGTTGGTCCTGTGGGTCAAGTTTGGTTCGATTCTGAGAACGTTGACGAAATTGCGTGTCGTGGGCCCCACAGGCCCCGCTCGACGGGCAATTTTGTGATCGGCTCATCGGAATCCAATTCTGGAAGTTTCGTTGGGTTCGTATCATCGTTCCTGACCTGTTAACACTAAGTTTGGTGAATTTGGAGACCATTGACCCCGACGCGTTTTTCGGTGCAAAGCGGGCCCGCTTGTGGACCCCGTTCTGACCCGAAATTGCCGTTTTTGTCCTTGTCTCCAAATTGGACTCAAGGACAGGCGTTTCTAGCTGATTAATATTTTCTGGATCTGATGGTGATGTTTGTTTCAGCAACCGGAGTACCGCCTGCAAATCCAACCGAAGTCAGAACCGCAAACATAGCTGGAACCACAGGCAAGTGTACCTTGCCAAACCCTGCAGCTTGCTAATTATTTTCTGGACTTAATTATGCATTAGTGGGCAAGTAAAACTTGCCAAGTCTCAGTAATTCTTGACATAGTAATTTACTTGATTTCTTGTGGAATTAAATGTAAACTTGTTTTAACTGCTTAACCTAGGAAACGGGTGACGTGCTTAGTGTCCGATCATAGTCGGGTGCCAACTCCGTACGCGGAGTTGTGTAACGTCACATAGACATGGATATCGAGACCCGATAATGCTCGTACTTGTCTTATCAAGTACTTCTGAACCCAGGACACTTGACACTATTTCATGAGACAGAGTCTTCCTGAGACATTCAAGATGATTCTGTATAGGATGCATGTTTTTGACATAGACTTTACATTCTTAGACATTTGATTCATAGCTATCAGACTTGCTGCATTAGTTATAATCGTGCGTGACGTGGATATGAGGCATCGTGGACATGAGACGTGGGATTACATTGGGTGGGGAGAGACACACAGACTACAGGCTGATATTATATATATAAAACATAGTATATTTCAGAGTATAATTCATAGTTATTGCCGCTACCCGGCTCCCCGACACAGAGCTTGTAGTGGCTTCAGCCTGAATTCTAGTGCTACTCTCATATTGCATATCACTTAGCTGGTTATATAGTTTACCATGTTGTTTCATTTATCGCTGCACTCCATATATTTTGGCTTATATTTTATGTACCTTGTTATGTCCCCTGAGGACCTGGAATGGATGATGTCCCCAGGTACAGCTGAAGAAAACTACCCCGAGGTGTACGGTACCGGAGCACTTCTCGAAACAGAACCAGGAACCGAAGACGAGATAGTGGCCGAAGATTTCTCCTGAGCACCGGCTTCATCTACTCAGTATTTCCATTTTTTCAGCATTTTAATTCCTGTCTATTTCCTTTAATGTAACAGACTGATTCTCGGATCTTTTCCCGAGACACTTATTTGATATTGCTTATTTATTTCCATTTCCAATATGTCTGGCAATTAATCTGTGTTTATTCTGTGGATGAGATTAGAAATACCTGAGACTTGTAACATTTTCCTGTTAGACTACAACTTAAGCATGCCCTGATGGATCCATTAAATTGGGTTGTCCATCGGTGCGTGCTGCTGGCCATTGCCACGTGTCCAGTCTCTCGATATTTTGGGACTGGGGCGTGACAAAATCGCTGACAATTCAGCGTTGAAAATTGACGAAAACTTGTTTTCTAAAACTAGAAATTCTCTGATACAGAGTACGCCTCACCAAACCAGGTGACCTCATCGCATACCAATTGCCCCAAAAGGCACGTATGGTATATCCGGACGTATGGACTTTCGTGAAAGTTGATTTGGACATGTGTGTATTCCGGAATTAACCTGTATCCGTAAAAAGTCTCCCGTATTAGTGTTTTGTAAATTTTATAAATTTTTCCATTAGTTTGTTATTGCTCATCGGATCGCCACGAAACTTGCGCCATTGGACTCGCAGCTTCTGACTTGTCCTTTCACTCAAGTTTTTTCTGATTCTGAGACAGTCGACGAATCGCCTTTTTGCGGGCCCTATGATTCGACTTGACGAGTGATTTTGTTATCGGCTCACAGAAATCTAAAACTGGATATACTGTTGAGTTCGTATCGTCGATTAGAATTTATTTGACCTATAATTTATCCTATTTACAGACCTTTATCCTTGACACATTTTTTGGTGCAAAGTGGCCCACAAGTGGACTCCGCTTTGGCCCGAACCATTTTGCTTCTGTGTCCAAATTGGACGAAAATGATAGTATTTTTTGACTATTTTGCTGATTTTGGAAACGTTGATAATATCTGTTGCATCATCCGAAGATGTTTTTTCAGCTTCTATATTTTTTGGTTCGTTATACATATTGTCTTGCGTTGTTTCAGCACCAAAACTCTGCCAGACAAGTATACCATTCCGTGATTACTGCTTATTTACATTCACTATTGTATATTTTATTTCTTTTACTTATTTCCTTATTTTTTATGTTATTAAACTGCGCGTCCAAGAAGTCTTGGGTGCAACGACGAGATGCATCGTTAGTTGTCCTTTTATATTATGCATGTCGACTTTGAGTTAAGAGACCACCCCAAGATTTTGAGGCATCATTATATTTTATTTAGCCATGACACATGTGTTACACGAGTTGTGAGTCTCATCTAGATCACGGACTTTCATATTGACTAATCGTCAGTACGTATGGAATGTGCGATAGAAAATAACTGCTAATAGAGATAGGCTAGAAGACTTAGCAGATAGTAGAGGTATTTGCGTGTCATGAATATGGCATGGCTAGTAGCATTGGGTGGGGAGAATAATAAGTAAGCGTATGTGACTCCTTTACACTTTTTCTTATTTGTCCGTAAGCTCCGTCGGAGACGCGAGGCGTTGTGACCCTATTATTTACTGTAGGCCTATGACGATCGAAAGACATTATGCCAGTGGCCCCTGGATCGTCGAGAGAACTATGCTCATTCCATTATATTAGCCAGATAGTCTATACGCGGGAAAGTTGTTCTTAAAACTGTATATCACATAGACGGTTAGGTGACTACTTTTGGATGTTTATTTTCAGTATATTGTGGCATGCTTCTATGTATCTTGTTACGTCCCTCTGAGGACCTGGTCCATTTCCAAGTGTAGACCATCATGACTACTTGTTGGAGCACAAATCAGGACTTGCTACTTCTTTCTCTTTCGATGAGGTCTTCCCTTCGAACCTCTCTGATCATTAGATGATGTAGTTATTATATTTTCTTTCATATTCTAGTTTGGTAGTAGATTTGTCTCCACCCAACCATTAGTCTTCTCGACTATTTCATACTTGGTTCATTGTCATATTTGGTTATTTATTTATATTTGGTTTTGTGGATGAGATTAGTATTGCTTGTGACTTGTGACATTATATACCACTTATGAATTATTATTCAAAATACGGCGTACGTATGTGTTATGGTTTCCATATATTACAGTTGTCATATACATACAGCTAGAATGCTTATGTATTTTTAGTCCTATATATTTTGGGATTGGGGTGTCACATGTTTTTTTGGTGGCTCATGTAGGTTAAGAATATATTACCTCGGTTATATTACTGTTCCGAGAAAGCCTGCATTTAAGATTAGTGTATAGAATCTCATCCACATATTTGACTTCATTCCTTGATTACATTCCAAATTATTGAACCTAATTATTTTCTCTCGCCTTTGAAATTATATGTACTTCTTTCCCCTGACCTCACTATCATGGTTCATCACCTCTCTATATCCCAGAGGGATGAACGTACTTTCTTGATTATTTTGTGAATATAATTTTCTGCCAAAGTAGAAGTCCATGTTGTTAGAAGGTCTCAGAAGTTGACTAGGATGACATACCTCTTAGGAAACAAACTAGAATATTGACCACTTCAAATGCTTAGTATAAAGAATAAACCTTAAGCATTCAGCACTTGTAAGTTGATTGACCCTTACCCTTGTTATATTTAGGCATGACTTGAGAGTAGTATGAATACTACTAGGTTTAGTTAGAAATTTGACCAGATTGTTTGACTCTAGTATTGAGGAACCAATAAAAATTTAAGGTTTGATATTAGGACTAAACCTAACTTCTGTAGTGAGATAATATAAAGTAATTATAAATTTAGATTCTTGTCTTGGTATTAGCAGAGCAGTATCTTAGAAAACCAAGAGAAATGAACCAATACCTTAGTAGGAGCAAGGGTACCCTATCTTCAGCCTAGCAGATCCCCTAGAATCCATGATCATCGTTGATTCATATTTGAGTATTCATGAGTCACCGAACGTGCCATATCATCCAACATTGAGTAATTATCTTTCCTTTATTATAACTTCATTGTCGTTACTTTAATCATCTAACCACTGCAAGGATATGACTCTATTTCCAAATTGTGCCAACCTAGGAGCTATCATATCCTCGTGAATATCATCTCCTCTTAGGAAATATGTTGTCATCTAACTATTTATATACTTTTCTATCTTGAGTTAACCCATCCACAAATTATAGATCAATTATCATAGCTCTTAAAATAATTGAACCTAGGAAATGATTAGAACCTTTTTTTCTTGACCATACCCTGAACACAGAGACTAGCATATCACCTACTCTTAGGACACCATGTTATTCATTTGTGTTACTTATCCCTTCTATCAATCATAGTCCCTTGTCATGCTCTCTAATTATTTGCACCTAGGAAATAATTAAAATCTTTTCTTGATCATACCCTGACCTCGATAACTTGCATACCATCCTCTTATCAAACCATGATACCATCAAGTGTCTCTATTTATTTTTACATAATGTTTTCCTGTAACCTTAACTTTGACGCTCGTTATTTTGTGCAATGACTAAAATTTTCTTTCATCTTTCAAATCGTGCCACCCTACCCTTCTAATTATAGGCTAAGCAATTTTTTTCATTACGATAGGATTATAGTTTGTTGATTTTAAATTCTGAGTTTGTTGATTAGTTGTTAGAACTTGATAGGTTGAGTTGTTCATTTAGGACAAATTATGAATTTGTGATTATCCTTTAGTTTCAAATCATGTAACCCTTATCTATCTCAATAGGGATTGTCTTCTCTTTCACGTTGAGAGCCAAAAATTTCTCCATTCTTGATATTAATACCTTTTGTTTTATAAGCCCTGCTTATAACTGAGACTTAAGGATTACCATTACCTTAAAAAGTTTTATAATGCACTAGGATACCCTAATAGTACCAAAAACTTTTCCTTGTATACCATAATAAGTGTTTCTACTATATTTATATGAACAAGACTATTTGTAGAATCTCCATAAAGCAATTACAATACAAGTTGAATCTTTGTAAATTGGGTAGCGTGTCCTAGAATCACATAGTTATTAAGCTACACTAATAAGGTATAATTGAACGACACCTGAATATATGCTAGTGCAAGGAAATAGTGTTTACCTAGACTGTAGAGTTTTAAAAGTCCATAACCCTAATTGGTCAACCATAGACTTAGACAAGAAGTTAGTATGGTAACAGTAGAGGCACAAGCACTGGACGAGTCCTAGATTCTTGATGAACTTGAACCATTTTGTACTTTCATCATAATCTCACGTACTTATATTTATGGACTATCTTGACTTATGCTGCTATTATAGCCTTGTTTTGCCAGCTTATTATTTTATCGAGCTTGTTCATAATACATGTGTTATTGGGGACGCTCACTAATACATTGTCTAATTAGAATCGGGGTATTATGGTCTGATCAACCTTAGTAAACTTGGTTCGCTCTTCGTATGACTATTCTACGTAAATTGAGATATAGTTGACTTAGCTAATTAGACGAATATACTCGCCTCTAAACAAGTCAAAGCATATCGCATCGGTTACATAACTGTACTGATACGTGCCTGCGAATAGGAACATATGAAAATAGGATCTCAATCCATACTGCCTTGACAACTCTCTTTTGAATTCTTCCATCGCCTTTAAACTCGTATTTGTATTAGATTACATCTCCCTTGAAATCCTTATTATTACTTTCCGTCTTTCCCTATTTCCAAAATACGAACGCTAGTGCTTGATAAAAGATTGACATATGGATAGTACTAGATATATACTCCATTATGACACAGGATTTTAGGAGTATAGATCTGTTACGTCCCAGTCCCAAAATACATGGGACCAGGCCACATGGCAACAGTCAGCTGTCACGTTTCCGAGGATATCCCAATTTAATGGATCCAATGAAGAGTGCTACGCTGTCCTAAATAACTAATAAGTCCAATATCAATCAACGACAGGTAAATCTAATCTCATCCACAATATAAACAGCAAGAAAGTACTGAAATAAATATTAGAACGTAAACGCCAGTCTCAAATATCTAGTACAAACCCAAAGTGTCTGGTGGGAACAAACCCACTACTATGACGAAATAAAAGTACTGAAATGATAGATAAAAAGAGTAATGACTAGGGCATCGGCTGACTAGATAAATATGCTCTCAATCCTAGGCAGAAGGCCTACCAACTGACCACGAAAACTCTGACGGTAGCACCTCTAGCTCCTCAGCTGTAGCGTACCTAGTCTCCTGTCCTGGGCCGTACACTGTGGGGTAATATGCCTCGTCCAAATCTGGAAAGGTACCAGGTCCTCAGAGGGACGTAACCCTAGTAGTGTTTATACTACTCTCAAGTCATTCATAAGTATATCGAGGGGTAATGGTAAATCAATCTATAGGTAAGGGACGCTAGGGTTCATTAAGTATTCTAACTTAGTGATGTATCAATACTCTAGTTGTATTCTTAATAGGAATATTACCCTAATTATCATCCTAACAACAGAGATTCCTATATTCTAGGAGAGGCTATACTCAAGGAACTATTAGAGAAGTACATGAATCAAGCATGGTGCAATTATTCAAATAGAATAGATTGGAAGGAAGGTGAGTCATAGTCAAATGTGGATGAGATCCTATATTCTAATCCTAGGTGCAGGCTTGCTCGGTACAGTAACGTAACCGAGACAATATGCTCTCGACCTACATGGGCCACCACTAAAAATATGTCACGCCCCAGTCCCAAAATACGTAGGACTAGGACACGTAAGCATGCCAGCCGCATGTATATGACAACTCCAATATATGAAAACCATAACACATGCGTACGCTGTAATATTAATATCAAATCCACAAGTGGTATAAATCTATCACAAGTCACAGGGCATAATCTAAATCTCATCCACAGAAAATCAAATATAAATAAATAACCAATATCTATGAAACTAGATCTCAATATAAAGTATCTAAAGATGATAGTTGGATGGAAACAAATCCACTACCAACGCGAATATAAAAGCAAACACAATGTAAGTACATCACTAATAATCACGAGGCTCAAAGGGAAGACCTCCTCGAAATTATAAGTAACCAGTCTGGATCTGCGCTCCTGCGAATACTCATGAACATCTACACCTGAAAAGGGACCAGGCCCTCAAAGGGACGTAACAAGATACATAGAAGCATGCCAATAAAGTACTGAAATAAATATCCAATGGGGTCGCCTAACCGTCTAAGTGAATGCAGTTTAAGAACAACTTTCCCAACGCGTGGGCTATCTGGCTAAAATGGGATTGGCATGGTTCTCTTGGAGATCCAGGGGCCTACAAAGTATGTCGTCTTTTGAATGATAGAGGCTGCCTGATAATATATAATATATAGTGGTCATCATGATCGCGCATCTCCGGCGGAGCGTACGGGTTACACAAGAAAAGTGCAACGGAGCCCACACGCCTTACTTGTTGTTCTCCCCACCCTATGCTCTAAGCATGTCATATCCATGACACAATAATACCTCTAATAACTGCCAAGTCTACTAGCATACAAAGTTTCTAACAGCGGTTATCCCTAATGCACGGCCCATACGTACATGAGGCCAAACCCTGCACGCAAATCCGTGATCTATATGAGACTCATACTCGTGTAACAGCTGTATCACGACCAATGAAACCTAATAATGCTTCATGATAATAGGGCGATCTCATAAACAAGGTCAATGCATATACATAATAAACACATATCACGATGACACCGTCGTTGCACCCAAGTTTTCTTGGACGTGCATTTTATATAGCAGTTAAAATATATGAACTAATGACAGAAAATAAAGATGCATGCAACATATGGAAAATAGTACAATGGCAAGGTATACTTGCCTGGCAAGAAAGCTGCATAGTATCAATAACCTGCTCCAGAAGTCGCGCAGAACAATCCAATAAGCCCTATATACATATAATACAATACAATACAATATAATCATTAGTCATTACACTAGCACTTACACAACCATAATACACTAGACTCAGAGGGTATGCTAGGAGTGACACGGGTCAACTAACACGGTCAATTGCGCGTCTAATTACGCGGGTGTCACGTCTTCAAATGTTGTACACAATCAGATAGTCAACTAACACTTGTCTAGCCAGTACTTCGGTGTACACAAGGCAGACAATTCCCTAATATTCAGGTCACAAAGTCAAGGTAAATATGCGGGCAAAATCCACGGTGTCCTAGGGTCGTACAATTTAGTTACATATATAGTCACAAGTATTATTATTCTAATTACCTACTTATATATATATATTTATATAACAATATAACCGATAGTTTATATACATACCCATTTGGATACATATACTATATATATATATATATATATATATATATATATATATATATATATATATATATATATATATATATATATATACCAAATTGATCAATACACGCATACACGTACGTATACGGGTTGGGTTCACCGACTCGGTCTGAACTCAACTAACTATCACAAAGCAATACTAATGTCCTAATAGCATACCCACAAGCAACATAAAATGAAAGGAGAGTGACAGGTTCGAACCTCGGGGCTAGCGTGCACAGGCACGGGAACGACGATGACGATGATGAGGTTGACGATGATTAAGGTTGCTAAGGGTGATGGTTAAGGGTGATAATGACTATGGTGATGAGGTGATGAGGATGATGTAGATGGTGACTGGGATGATGGTGATGATGTAGATGGTGACTGGGATGATGGTGAGGATGAGATGATGATGATGGGGTGATGATGAGGATGAGATGATGATGATGTTGATGATGATGGGTTGATGATGGTGTGATTAAGGGATGATTAGGGTTAAGGTGTTGGTGATGATGATGATGATGATGAGATGGTGATGATAGGATGATGATGATTAAGGATGATGATGTGATGATGGTGACTTGATGGTGAAGGTTAAGGTAATGGTGATGATGATTATGATGTTGATGGATGATTAGGTCTGCCAGAGGAGTTACTGTTCTGGCCAGGCTCAGGCGGCTGAGGAGGACAGGGAGAGGTGGTCCAGGAAGGAAGGTGATGGGTGGTTATGTTAATGGTTGTGATGATAATGGCAATGGTGATACTGGTGATGATGATCGGAGTCCGGCCAAGGAGGAGGTGCTCAGGGAAAATGAGGAGGTGGTCAGGGAAAAGGAGACTGTGCTGCACCGTCGGGGATGGCCGGAGAGATCACCGGAGGTGGGAGGCTGCTGCTGGGAAATGAGGAGATGGGAGGAGTCGGGTGGTGCTGGTCGATGCAGGTGGTGCTAGTGGAGTGGTTCAGGCGGGTCAGCGACTCAGGCGAGGCGGAGGAGGAGGAGGAGATGGGTTCGTCGAGGCTGATGTGGTCGAAGGGGCGGAGAGAATGGTGGTGGTCGGGTGCTGTGCAGCGGCGGAGAAGGCCGGGGTCGATCGGGGAAGAGGGGAGATGATGGAGGAAGAGGTGGCTGTGGTCGAAGCAGTCGGAGAAGACGGTGGTGGCGGTGAGTCGTGTCGAGGAAGGTCGGGTGAACGTGGTGGTCGACTGGGGTGTCGACGGGAGGACAGTTGATTGAGCAGCAGGTCAACTGCTCCTCCGGTTGAGGGGGATCGGTTCAGCGGAGGTGGCTCCGGCGAGTACAGGCGGCCTCGGGTCGAGTTTCATCGGTGTAGCGACGTTTACGGCGGGTCTGAATCGAGGCGACGAGGACGGACGGGAAGGGTGGCAGTTTCTGGCGGGGTCTCCGGCGGTCGGAGGCCGTTCAGGCGGTTGAAGGAGGAGGGTGAACAGTAAGGGTGAAGGGGAGTCGGCTGGGAGTAGGTTGAGGTGATTTTGGGTGGAAAAAAAATAGAAAAAATATATTTATACATGTGAAGGGGTTTTGTTGACCTAGGAAAATTTGGGCTTGGTCAACTCTTGGGATTCGGCCTTGGCCTCACATGGGGATGTTTGGAGGGTTATAAATTGCATTGTTTAAAATGTAAGGCTAGGTTTGAATGAGGGACGATGTTGCGCGTTGCACATTCCAAAAATTATGAAAAAAATTCATATGAAGGGAAAAATAAATTTCTTCATGTATTCTCCAATGGTGTGGACACCTCAATGCACTTTTGCATAAAAGCGCCCAACAATTAGAAAATTGCACAAAGACGAAAAATAGATTAAATTAGTTAAAATTAATGCGCAAGGTATTCTGGAATTAATTAGAAGTACATGAGGATAAAATTAGGTGGGACACAAGTGTCATGAATGAAGGAGACTCAGAGTAGAATATTAGCATAATTTGGGTTGCACGAAATGGGTTAAGATTGTGTCTCCAATTTTGATTGGAACGCACAAGGATACAAAGTCAGATTTATTTAGAATTAAATATAAACGTCCGTGACGAATATTGTGCGACTAAAATGTAGCATAAGAGAGCATAATTATAAGTTACACAAATGTCAGAATAGATGACTGGCACGTCTAGGACAAGGATGTGAAGTTTGTAGGAAGGCAATGGCTAGTATAGTGCTCCAATTATCGAAGCAACGGTAAGGTGCACTAAGTGATATAAATATTGTAGAATTAAATAAAATGTCGTGTTCTATTTCTAATTGGATTCATCTAGCCCTAGTTTCACTATCTAAGCCATGTAGCCCTAATTTTGGGTGAGGGAGTTTACACCCAAGAAGTAGTTCAACGATCTCATATCCTTTGTTTGAAACTGTTCTCGTGGAAACTTCTTTAGTCCTACAATGCCCTGACTGTCGTCTCCCGTGATCACAATGTCATCAACATAAACACCAAGTAGTATCCTTCCAGCTGATGTCTGTCGATAAAATACTGAATGATCCTCCTTCGATTGACACATGCCAAACTAAGTAACAACATGTGTAAATCGACCAAACTATGTATGAGGTAATTGTTTAAGACCATAGAGGGCCTTCCTCAGATGACACACTTTACCCTCCCTTGCAACGAACCCGGGAGTTTGCACCACATACACTTCTTCGTCAAGATTCCCGTAAAGAAATGCATTATTGATATCAAGCTAAAGTAATGGCCACTCATAGCGAATAATTGAGGCCAAGAGTACGCGTACATAGGTCGTCCTGACAACTGGGAAGAATGTCTCAAAATAATACTCACCATGGGTCTGAGAATATCCTTTAGCCACCAGACGAGCCTTTAGGTGATCAAGAGTGTCATCCAGTTGGCAAATATACCAAGTCCCAAGTTTGGTTCTCCCGAAGCGCTTTCATCTCCTCTTCCATAGAAGCACGCCAACCGAGATATTTGAGACCCTCCTCGGCAGTATTGAAAATCTGAATCCCATCAATAGTAGCTTCAAGGACTGAGTGTGGCTCGTGAGCCCTTTGTAGTTAAGAACATACAAGGGATGATCACGAAAGGAACGACGAGGTCGAGTTGGTGGAACAGGCGGAGGCTAATCAGTGGAGCTAGAGGAGGAGGATGGCTCTGTGACCGTAGGCACTATTTGCGACGCTCATTCGGGCGGCGATGGTGCTGGCTGAACCGGTGTCTGCGGACCGTCGAACCGGGATACTGGCTCGGTAGGGGAGGGCACCCTTATTAGGGGCTGGTGTGTTTGAACAGAGAACAAAAAAAAATCCTCTTCTGGGTAAACTTGGGGCACTGGACTTGTAGTTTGTAGAAGTGGAGGAAACTCGATTTCAACGAAGGTAACATCCTGAGAGAAAAAATACCTCTTCAAGGTAGAAAAACAACAACAATACACTTTCTGATCTTTAGGATACCCTAGAAAAACACATTGGATTGCCTTAGAATCTAATTTAGAAATGGTTAGTCAGGTATCCCGAACATAACACAAGCAACAAAATTTTTTGAGAAGTAGAGAAAATAGCTCTCGTTCGGGATATAGCTGAGAAAAGGGAGAAGCACCATTGAAAATCGACGATGGCATGCGATTAATAAGATAGCAAGCTGTAAGTACCGCATCCGACCAAAACCTTTTGGGAGTATGTGCTTGAAACATAAGAGCACACGTTATTTCCAAGAGATGAAGATTCTTGCATTCGGCCACATCATTCTATTGCGGTGTGTAAGGACATAAAATTTGGTGGATGATGCCATGTCGAGACATATGCAAAATGAATTCATGAGACAGATACTCACGACCATTGTCACTTTGAATGCATTTAATCGGAACACCAAATTGTGTTTTGATTTCCGTATAAAATTGCACCAAATAATAAATAGTTCGGAGCAATTTTTCATCAGATAGACAAGAGTGACACGTGAGTAATCATCAACAAATATAACAAAGTACTTGAAATCCATCATCGAGTCAACCGGATATGGCCCCCATATATCAGAATGCACTAACTCGAAAGGAGCAGATGCAAATTTATTTTGACTTACCGGATAGAAAATCCGATGATGTTTAGCTAAACTACACGACTCACAATGAAAAAAAAGGATATCTAAAGATGGGTACAATTTCTGGAGAGCTTGGTTAGATGGTTGGCCTAACCGATAGTGTAGCTCGAAAGGATTGAGATTCACGCCGGCACAAGCAACAGGGGAATGTGAGTCAAACAAGTACAAGCCTCCACCCATATGCCCCCTACCGGCAGTCTTTCCAGTCCTTAGGTCCTGAAAAACACAACCATCAGGAAAAAATGTTAGCGAGCAATGCATGTCGCAAGTAATATGACTAATGGAAAGTAAACCGAATGGGTTGCCAGGTGTATGTAATACGGAATTGAGTGACAGTCCGGAAGAAAGACGGATACTTCAACGTCCACGGATTGTTAGTGAACCACCATTGGCAACAGTAATATCGAAAACACGTCCCACCGATATATAATTGTGTATTATACCTGTGTCGCCAGTCATGTGAGATAACGCACCAGAGTCAATCACCCACTACTTCGACCTCACCACACATGTCGCAGAGTACCCGGCTGTGGATCCAGATGCGGATGCCTCACCACGACGTTGAGCTTGGAACTCAAGAAAATATGTATATGACTCTGCAGTCATCTGGACAGATCGAACACCATCATTAGGAGCGTCCGATGTAACATTGACGGCATGAGCTTTAGGACACTGCTACTGAAAATGGCCATGTTGACCACAATTGAAGCATGTGCGCGGTCTTCCTCCATCACGACCGTCATTGCCGCCTCCCCTATCACGACCAGTATTTCGGTCACCACGTCGTCCACCTCGACCACTACGAAATCCAGCACGAGCAGCACCAAGTGTAGATCGATCAGCAGGAGCATCACCCGGAGTGGTCTTAACGACTTTCGCTATCCGAAGAACACGATAGTGAGACTCCATCAGAGACGGAACATCAGATCCAACAATGATCTGAGAGCGAGTAGAGTCCGCATCAGGAGGGAGAGATGCAAGATATCTCATGACATGAAGCTGCTCACGTTGAACCTTTGCTTCATTGATATCCGTTGTGAGGTGTAAAACACGATCGATCTCATCAGTCATAGCCTTAAAGGTCTAGTAATGATTCTTATGAGATTTGTCTCCCTGATTTGCTCGGTATACGCCAACGACCGAGTCGTAGATACAAGACAAATCATATTTTTTTATCAAATGCCGCCGCCAGGACCTCCCATAATTTCTTCACGAAATATGTATTATGAACCATGTCTTCCACCGATGGTTCCATTTAATTCATCAACTGTGTTAACAGTCGACTATCATATGTCTCCCATTGCTCAAATATGGGATCAGTCTCTGCTGGAGGGTTGTCAGTCAAATGTTTGGACAACCGCATTCCCCAAAACGTCTTCTTTTGCCATGTCGAGTAGCCTCTGGTCCGTCCAACCGTCGATCGACAAGTCGAATCGAGAAAATCGTTATGCCAGTGCCCGTTGGTCCTGTCATTGCGTTTCCGACACTAGTATTTGTAGCACTGTTATTCACCTCAGTGCCTGTCGTCCTTCAGTATTCCGGATTCGACTGTTTGTTTGATCTTTCCAGCTTGATAATCACATCAACTCTGTCAATACCCTAGAAACGTGGCCAGCACCGGCACTCGTATAGGAAGCAGAGATTGAATGTGTATCACACACATCAGGACAGAGAGGCAACCCAGGTTACTCTTTGTTAGATCCCGATGTGAAGATCAAGTAAGAAAAGAAATAAAGATTCACGCAAAACAAACCACTTGTCTGCTCTTTGTTAGATTCCTAAAACAGATGTTGGGAGTCTAGAGGTTCCAGCAAACAAATCAATGTTTGCCCTCTGAGAATCCCAACATAATTTTTTTTTTTGGAAGGAAAAATGCTGCTAGGGTTTGTGGTAGGCTGCTGGGTTAGAGTTTATGGACATGTTTACGGCTAGAGTTAGAGCTAGGGTTTTAGAGGAGAAGGGGCATGTGCTGGAGGAAGGGGAGGGTCGTTGGGTGACAGCAAGGCGGAGGGCAAGAGCGGGGCAGGAGGGGTGCTGGACGTTGGCGGCAGGGGGGTCTGCTTGAGGCGGGACCGAGGGAGACGGGTAGCAGCAAAGTAAAGGGGCTGCAGGAGGCGGACAACATGAGGATGGCTAGAGTCGGGCGACAGTTGGGCATAATAGACGGCAACATTGGGAGAGAGGGAGGCGTTGATCTAAGGTTAAGAGTTTTTTTTTCTTTGTAGAGAGTGGATGTATTATGTCTTTGATACCATGTAGAATTGAAATAATAGAATTAACTTTATTGATGAGAAGACTATATATATATATATATATATATATATATATATATATATATGAGAGGTTAACCCCTCTCTCTTTCATTCTACCAAATATGGGACTAAAATCTATTACTAATACTGATACTTAACCGTTATAAATAAATAATTACAACACTTCCTACTCTACTGGAAAGTCATGCAAAAATTGTGGACCATAGTATTAACAGGCTTGAAATAGACGTAGATAAGAAGCCATCTCATTTTCCAAATTGACCGACTTAATGTACACCCATAATAAAAATTATTTCAATTTTTTTTTTTGAAAAATAACAAATAAATGATCATAATGTCATAAACAGATAATTATCTCACAAATAAAACAAAACAGAAACTAGGATTCAACTTTCAACATACTTGCACTCTCTCGTTTATACATCACTTTTATAAGTTGTATTAATGTTGTTGCCTTTGCCCTTCAGCAAAAATTTGAAGACCATTATACAGGTTACGGATACACTCTACACAGAAACTGAGGTAGCAGAAATCCATGCTTGGAAAAGGCTATGACCTTTCACCCTGCACACATACAAGGTGTCAGCAGCAAGGAGAAAATATGAGAACCATGTATCTTAACTGAGACAGCCAAGACCACCAAAAAAGTAAACAAAGTATCTGGTATGTGTTCTTGTTGGTCTGTGTGGAGTGTGGAATGTTGTTGTCCATAAACGTTTTTTGAAAGTAAAAAAGTGTGATCACTAATGAAATACATAAATATTTCTGCAGATGCCTCACAGCATCTCCACTTTATAGCAAGCTCTCCCATGCACCACACAACATCTTACTTTCGGATAAGTCTTAAATTTTGTAATGCAGCTTTCTAAGGATAGAAAAAACATAACTTACATCATATAATAGATCTCGAAAAAGGCAGCAAGTCTAGAGAAGCAGATCGAATCACAAAATAGGCGAGATTAATTTAAGAGAGTTTAAGATACAGTAAGGGGTGGCAAAGGATTCCATAACTAAATAACATGAAGCAATGCTCAGCCCTAAATTTCAGGTTTGGATAAATTAAGGTTTGAGGATGGATGTACTCGGATTTTAAAATCCAAACAGAACTTAATTGGTTCAGGTAATGCTTATCAAAACACCTATCTGAAAAAAGGGCCTACCATGACCACTAACAACAGGTTTTTTTTTTTTTTAAACCTTCATCCTCCAGAGACCCACAATTGATTTGCAAGGACTTGATTGGTTGAACTGGAATGGTTATCCACAATACTAGTAACCAAAAAACTATTAGGGGCTTGGCTATCAATAGAAATGATGACTAGGTGACTCACTAAAGGTGGCAATGGAATGTGAAAACCTGATTATCCTTTTTTATGTCAAGTATCTTTCGCTTTGTTCCTCTCTACAAACCCCACAAGCACTTCCAGATATTTGTTGGGAACAACAGTGGAATCTATTATTCACGAAGAATCGTGCTCACGACGAACCGACATCCGCAACAACGAACGCGGTGGTCGACTTCTGCAAAAAACCAAATATCACAAAACAAGACGTAGTGACACCAGGATAATTACGTGAAAACACCTAACCTAACCAGTAAAACTAACGGGGGAGTGAGATCACTAATATAAAATCCAAGGTTACAAGGCTTTGCAGGATCCATTAAACTTCCAAACAAGAGTCCAAAAAATTACCAAGAGTAACAGTCGAGAAATATCACGAAGATACTTGCTGCTGTTTTGCTCGCCAAAAACCACACCAAGAAATTACCAAGAGAACCAAAAACCACACCATGCACCTTTCATTTGCTGCTGTTTTACTCGCCAAAAACCACACCATGCGCCTCCATCCAAAAGCACATACAAATATATATAATACCAATCCAATTTACGGGATGACTTGCTGTTGCTTCCAGTTGAAGTATGTAAGCCTTAATCCTAAGTGAATTTGGAATAGTACAATTAGTCCAAACTGTACGAGACTGAATAGATCCAATTTGAAACTAGATCCAATCCCAACAATATTGGCATATTTCTTTCTGTCCATCAAATTCATTTGTTTTATTTAGCTAACCTATATTTTTCTAAGTGTGTCGATGCTGAGAGCTGAG
The DNA here is from genome assembly GCA_036927795.1 of Iris macrosiphon. NCBI lineage: Eukaryota > Viridiplantae > Streptophyta > Magnoliopsida > Asparagales > Iridaceae > Iris > Iris macrosiphon. The sequence continues at coordinate 50,943 of JAYESA010000344.1, forward strand.
GATTTTGATTCAACTTCATTTTAAATTTACATTCATAAGATGCAACAGGATGCATTTATGATAAAGAAACTTGTTTCCTTTAGCAACTGAAGGTATCTTAAATCAAGAGTGCACAGCAGTTGATTAGACTATGGACTCACAGTATTATATTTTGGCTCGAACAGCTGCATAGGTGTATCATGATATTCAGTAAGATAATGGACACAAAACTTGAATAAAATGGGCATGGTTTGGATACCCATGACATCATAAGGTCCGGAGTAGGTCAGCACAACTAGACATGGATGGAAGAATAAGATAAATAAATTTAGAATACATATTCACACAAACATATGTTCATGCCAAGGGTAACTGGTAACTAGAAGCAGTACGACTTAATAAATCCTAGCAGTTTCACTCAGATCTGAATAACTGGCTGTCACACACGTATTTTATCACGAAAAAATTCATGCTAACAGAAAGCATATGCAAAATCAAGATGTTTACCAGAATGACTATGAACTTACAAGTACATGTTTGTTGGATCAAGTTCCTTGAACAAATTTGCAAAAAATCGGAAACCATCAGGACTGACATCTCTGCACAAAAGACCTGCAGAGGAATGCTGGATAGTTATCAACCTTGAAATTGTGGAAGGATAACGAATTGGCATGTATAAAGGGGGGAAGTCTTCTTTATATCCTAAATTACCTTTGGATTCAGCACTAAGCAGATGCTCCTTGGCTAGAGTTGGTGCAATTCCTAGCATCAGTGCAGCATCGCTGGGGCTTATACCCGTTCGAAGAGCATCTGGCTTTTGAGCAAAAGAAGAAATTCTTGCAAAGACCTACATCCCATGAAGAACGATTTAACAGGGAATATGGAAAACCAAAAATCAGCAATACCAATTACTTAGATACAGCTATGCTTTCTCTTGTATTTCATGCACTTTGTTAGAAAAAGTATTGATGTAATTATTGCATTAATGCTCTTTCTGGATGCAATCATGGCAAAACATACTAGAAGAAGAACATTGTTTGGAACATATACAACATGAAAGCCTTGATCCATTTCTGTGGAATTGAATAGGACAGAATAAAGACCATTTTTTTGTTTATCCTTGTGAAATATGGACACAATATAAATAAGAAACAAAAACAAATTAATTAAGTATGTAAGAGAGGGAAAGGGGTGGCTACTCGAATGGCTAAACACCCTTAACTCAGTGTCCACAGATTTGGGAAGATACATCAAAGATTTAGCACCAATTCCATGTTCAAAGATAGCAAACACACTAACCAGTCTTATAGTAACTCAATATATCTTTCTACAACCGCGAATTGGTTTCTTTTCAAAATCCATTAAGTCATTGGTTAGCCTGTTTTACCAATTTGACTATTATAACAGTTCAAAAATAACTGACTAACAAGTATTATGGCAAAATGTGAATCATAATTGAGGAAACTTAAAGTACCTCCTCGTCTCTATGAGCCTTGCTCTGGATGACCTTTACCCCGCTGTCAAATTTTCTAAGCATTACAGGGCTGCTGACGAGAAAGTAAAACATGAGGACCAGAAAGTGAACAGACATATAGTTATTAAGCAAGTGAAAAAAAAAAAAGATTTGTATAACTGTCAGTATCTTGGTTAGTTTGGAAGTGTCAATCCAAAAGCAGCAACGGAACCTGAAAAGGGTTGAAGGTTCTTTCGTGCATACACATCAAGTTTCTCCCAAAGGGCACAGGCTTGTAGGAGATCCTCTGGTGAAATCAGTTCTGCCAATTCGAAGATAATGTGAGAACTATACCAAAAAAAAAAGGAATAAAAATGAAAACAGACTGATGCTATGAATACCTGTTCCTCTGGCACGATTGAAAAGACAGTAGACATCTACTAGTGCAATCATGCCTCCGGCTTTCTCAAGAGGTAACTTGACAAAATCTGCCAGCTGGTCGTCGAAAAAAAAAAACTTTATTAGACATTGTTGTTTCATAAGTATTTATCACAAAAACCAAAAGGAACTGCAGTAAACACAGGGTAGCAGAAGGGAACATAAGAAATAAGTTAGTTGAGCTTATGCTTAGATGTTGACTTAACAGCAGTCCCTCAATGATTCGAGGTCAAATATCCTAAACAAGGCAACAATAAGCAAGAGAGGTATGGCCATAAACCTACATGAAATGCAGCAGATTAAACCTATACAAGGAAAAATTTGTCAAACCCCCCTCACTAGAAAAGAGTCTAGACCTAGGTTGCACCATCACGGCTTCAGAGGATTGTATCGGTGTCAAAAACATATCCAACTAGATACCTTCTTGACATGCTTGTCTACATTGGTTGACACGTGTCCTAAACGTATCCGACAAGATACTTTATTAGACCAAGGCAATTACAGAACATTTAATTTCTGGGATCTGCCTGCAAATAGTGATCGTTAACCGTACGGCCGAAGTTGGATGGGCCTGGTTTGAACTTTTGCTTTGCTTGACCAAGCATGGACAACTCTAAGTTAACTTGCCATGTTAACATAGATAGAACACTACTCTGATGATGACCAACCATCAGTGATGATAATTAGGATGGCTTGAATATCCATTGAGCAACATACTTCTAGAGAATGCATAAGGAAATAGTGAAGATGGAATTATCGAGAAAAAAAAAAGGTTTGAGTTTCTAAATTTTTCTTTATGCATTTTATTGCTATGCAAAGACTTAAACAAAAGATTTAAACCCTAGCAAATCTTCAAGTCAATGCAAATACCTGGCGAGCCAATTGCTGGTGATATAGCGCTCCAGCAGACTCTTTTGTAACCGGCGATGCTATACCGACGCTCAAAAGCCAATCCTGCATCTCTTGCTTTGAGCCCATCTCTCCATCATTCGCATTCTCTTGTTGAGCACTTGTAGTTGATAAGAGCTTCAGCCTCATTTTCTCTGCCAGAGACACCATCTCCTTGGCTTTACTCTGCACAAATTTTAAGTCTCTTCAGTACTTACAAACTCTTATCTAAAATATGACTAGTAGAAAACTAAGTGATCAACATAAAATATACGTTTTCTTATGCAAATCTCCGTGTCATTAGAAATTCACCTGCTTTACCCTGTGAAGCATAGACTCGTATATATATTTTGATTTCTATAATCATTTGCACTCCTACCTCAATGTACTAACACAACTTTGAAGATCTATATATTCCAATTCAGACAAATGTTAAAAGACATGAATTTGATGAAGAGAATAACGCAAATGTGCCCTAAGTTGCGCGGTAGGGAATATGGTCACATCCACTTTATTTTAGAGTATCTATGTCGTGTCCACACTGTGTGAAACACTAAGCGACACAAACAAACTAACCGACTTTTGGAGTATCCATGTTTCCCAATGCACCAAACAGCACACCCAAGCTTTAAGGATCCCCCAAACTAACTAAGAGGGTGTTTGTTTTATGCATTATATATATATATTGACGAGCACTTTAAAGTGCTCAAACACGTGCACGACCCACCAACTTAAGGTGTTTGTTTTTTGCACTTTAAAGTGCTTATAGTGGTGTCATTTATAAGTGGTAAATTGTAAACTCAAGTCTAGCTTATAATTTACCACTTAACTTGTAAAAGCAAAAAAAAGACCATTGTAACCTTAAACAAATTTAATTATTACAAAACATGTCCAAACAACCATAATACCTTTTTCTTTCCATGTTTTCTTTAGTTCTAGAAACAAAACAAAAACTAGTTTCAAACTTTCCAAATTATCAATAATTTTTGGTGTCCAAAATGAGCATTTGGCGTAAAAATTAACAGTTAAATAATTTTCGGTGCCCAAGAAACCTAGCTTCCAGATTATTAAATAATTTTCGATTCTATTGTTATTTGAAGGTTAACATGACAATGAAATAGTTTTATGTTATGTTGATAAAATTATTTGAGGGTAAATTTCTTTTTTTTCATATGTGCTAGTGAATTTGTGTTTAAAATGATGTTAGCACTATATGGTGCTAAGCACTTTACATTGCTAGCACTATATAATTATGAAAAAGAAGAAAAAAAAACCAAGTAACTTCAAGTTGCATGCGAAATCCAATTTTTATGGTAAGAAACATGTTCAAAGTGATTCCTTCATCGTTTTTAAAGCAAAAAAACAAAGGAAGAATCGAAATTTCCACTACCATGAGGGCATTGAGATCCTGAAACGCGTCGTGGAGGCTCTTGTCGGTGTTCTCCCACATCTCCTGCTCCTTCCTCATCAGCCCCGCCACCCCGACCACTGGCATCCGTATCCCCAATCCTCCTCCTCTGCTTCCCGACGCCGCCGCAGCCGATCCCTCCTCCTCCGCCGCCGCAGCCGACTCCGCCGCCTCCCAGGCCCTCGCCTTGAGCGCCTCCCACAGCCTCTCGAAGAACGCCTCCGGGTCGGACTTCCCACCGCGGACGGCGATCGTGAGGACGTCGGAGGAGGAGATCTGGATCCGTATCTTGGGGGAGGAGGAGAAGAGGTGCTTGAGGGACTTTTTTGGCGGGAAGGCGTGGACGACGGAGGAGAGGGGGAGGGAGCGAGCGGTGGCGGAGGGCTCGTCGACGAGGAGGAGGCGGTGGGAGGTGAGGATGAGGAGGGCGGATTTGATGGCGGGGATGGAATTAGGGTTAGGGTTAGGGTTAGCGTTAGGGTTAGGGTTTGGTTCGGGGAGTAGGTCGACGGAGGGGAGGAGGGATCGCTCGATCTCGGCCGGGAGGAGGACCGGCCGGCCGGAGTCGGTCAGGGGGACGGTCGGCAGCCAGCTCGGGTCCATGGCAGCAGCAGCTGGAACTCTTCGACTTTGGTTCAGTTTTCCTTTTGAATTAGGATTCTTTTAGTATTACTATTACTTAGTCGTACGTTAAAAAAGGCTTTTGATAAGGTAATTTATAAGGGCACTGCCAAATTTACTTGGGGCTAGCCCATTGAAAAAGTAGAAAAAATTACAAGTTTGCCATCATGAAAGTTACTCGGCTAGCCCACTGTTATAATCAGGACTGTCGGAAATTTGACAGTCCAAACACTTGGAAGGACTGTCAAAATTCTGACAGTCCAAACATTTGTAAGGACTGTCAAAATTTTGACAGTCCTAAAACATGTTTGGACTGTCAAAATTGTGACAGTCCCATTTTTAAGGACACTGCACATATAACTCAGGGCTAGCCCATCGTAAATTTACAAATAATTACAAGTTTGCCATCATGAAAGTTAATCGGGGCTAGCCCACTGTTATAATCTGGACTGTCAAAATTGTGACAGTCCTACCACTAGGAAGGACTGTCACAATTATGACAGTCCTAACCTTGTTAGGACTGTCAAAATTTTGACAGTCCTAAAAATTGTTAGGACTGTCAAAAATTTGACAGTCCATTTCCCAAAATTACAAGTTTGCCACACTTGGGCTACTCCACACCAAAGTATAAAAGTGGAATGGATTTCTATTTTTGGCATTCCACCTAGACCTAAGAAACCCTCATTCCACCAAGCCCATACCTAAATTTGGAAATAGCTAGTTGTGGTTGGAGGAGTAATTTACTTTGGTGATACTCCAAGGAATATTCTTCCGGTATGTCTTCGACAAGCTACGTTGAATAAGATTTGCAATTGTGCGAAAAAGATTTAGTTTATTTTCATTAATGTAGGAACAATGCATGAAAAATTGTTCGATGACGAAGTCGGATCGTCCAATTCATTAATTATGCACTCCGGACGTTCCGAAGAACAAGTTGGTTGTTCCGAAGCACGTACGGTACGTAAAACGACAACCCGAATTTGACAGTCACGGGTTAGGACTGTAAACATTAGACAGTCCTATATAAATATAGGACTGTCCAATATTCCACAGTCCTATGTAAATATAGGACTGTCATAAATTCGACAGTCCTACTTAAAAGTAGGACTGTCATACTTTTGACAGTCCTATATAAAAATTGGACTGTCAAAATAGTGACAGTCCTTGATAATTATATGAAGTTATTAATTTTTATATTTTTTTATATTTGTTATAGGACCAAGCTTGTTCAGATATTGTGGTACATCCTGATGTTGGTGTTGATGTGGATGATATTTTCTCAACGGATATTGAATTTGCAAGCCATGAAGAAGCATTAGAGTGGTGCAGAGAAGTTGGGAGACGACATAACGTAGTTATTGTCATTGCAAGATCCATCCGATCTCGTCCGGGCCAAAAATATATTGAGCTTGGATGCGAAAGAGGAGGTGTGTTTAGGCATCATAAAAAAAAGGGTGACGAAAAAATCCCCAAGAAAAATGTTGGGACGAGAAAATGTGGTTGTCCATTGAAGCTGTTGATTGTAAAAGTTGAAGATGTGAAGTGGATAATCGAAGTTAAGAATGGAAGACACAATCATCCTATTCCAGGGACGCTTACGGGTCATGCCTACGTGGCACGGTTGAAGGAGGATGAGAAAAAGTTGGTTGAAGAACTGTTCCTTTCAGGAGTTGCACCGAAACAAATTTTTTCTGTTGTGCGACAAAAACAAGATGGGAACAAGTCTACCATGAGGACGATCTATAATAGTTTGGCCAGAGCGAAATGCAATAGTATGAAAGGAAGAATGGCGATGCAGCAAGTATTGAAGTTGCTTGGCGAGCATCACTACGTGGAGTACCATAGAAGACATCCACAAAGTGATGAACTCCTTTCATTGTTTTGGGCTCATCCTGATTGCACACATATGGCTCGGTCCTTCGCAGACGTGTTGGTCCTTGATTGTACATATAAGACCAACAAGTTCAAGATGCCTCTTTTTCATGTTGTCGGGTTTACTTCTACGGGAAAAACATTTACAGTCGCTTTTTGTTTTATGAAGAGTGAGACAGTATTAACAATACTTTCTTTCCAATGTGTGCCCCCCCGGCCGAACATCGAGTATCCAATCTATGTTGCATTGGGCTAGTCGGACAACACTTCGTCATCCCAAGGTTGATCGCTCATTCTCCTATTCCGCCACCTTCTACGCTTTGGTATAAACACGCACCTGAGGAAGCAATCGCATGGACGACACCCTACAAGGATGCAATGGCGGCCTATAAGAAGATGATGAAGATGGAGGACCCCAAAATCATGTCGGACGACTACTTTGATATTTTAATCGATTGATACTGGCCCAAGTGAAAATGTATAATGTGTTGATCCATGTTTGTTTAAGTGTATATTGAACCATATGTTGTATGTTGTATGTTGTGTAATGAAAAGAGTTATGAAGATTTTGATTGTATATTGCGCATTTCTACTTATAACTTAGGACTGTCATTTTGGAAAACTGCCAGGATACCAGGACTGTCACAATTTTGACAGTCCTAGTGTAAAGTAGGACTGTCAAAATTGTGGCAGTCCTAAAGTTTACTCACTGTCAAATTTGACATATATATAACTTTAGGACTGTCACAATTTTGACAGTCCTAGTGTAAACTAGGACTGCCAAATTTGTGACAGTCCTATAGTTTACCCACTGTCATTTATATAACTATAGGACTGTCATAATTTTGACAGTCCTTGTGTATACTAGGACTGTCAAAATTATGACAGTCCTAAAGTTTACCCACTGTAAATTATGACATATATATAACTTTAGGACTGTCACAATTTTGACAGTCCTAGTATAAACTAGGACTGCCAAATTTGTGACAGTCCTATAGTTTACCCACTGTCATTTATATAACTTTAGGACTGTCACAATTTTGACAGTCCTAGTGTAAACTAGGACTGCCAAATTTGTGACAGTCCTAAAGTTTACTCACTGTCAATTTTGACATATATATAACTTTAGGACTGTCACAATTTTGACAGTCCTAGTGTAAACTAGGACTGTCAAAATTGTGACAGTCCAAAAGTTTACTCACTGTCAATTATGACATTTATATAACTATAGGACTGTCACAATTTTGACAGTCCTTGTGTATACTAGGACTGTCAAAATTATGACAGTCCTAAAGTTTACCCACTGTAAATTATGACATATATATAACTTTAGGACTGTCACAATTTTGACAGTCCTAGTGTAAACTAGGACTGCCAAATTTGTGACAGTCCTATAGTTTACCCACTGTCATTTATATAACTTTAGGACTGTCACAATTTTGACAGTCCTAGTGTAAACTAGGACTGCCAAATTTGTGACAGTCCTAAAGTTTACTCACTGTCAATTTTGACATATATATAACTTTAGGACTGTCACAATTTTGACAGTCCTAGTGTAAACTAGGACTGTCAAAATTGTGACAGTCCAAAAGTTTACTCACTGTCAATTATGACATTTATATAACTATAGGACTGTCACAATTTTGACAGTCCTTGTGTATACTAGGACTGTCAAAATTATGACAGTCCTAAAGTTTACCCACTGTAAATTATGACATATATATAACTTTAGGACTGTCACAATTTTGACAGTCCTAGTGTAGTAAACTAGGACTGCCAAATTTGTGACAGTCCTATAGTTTACCCACTGTCATTTATATAACTTTAGGACTGTCACAATTTTGACAGTCCTAGTGTAAACTAGGACTGCCAAATTTGTGACAGTCCTAAAGTTTACTCAGTGTCCATTTTGGACAGTCCTAGTGTAAACAATATGCACAGTATACAGATCAAAAGACACAGTATACAGATCAAAATAGTAAAGTTTAACCCAGTGACCAATATGCAAAGTATACAGATCAAAATAGTAACAAAAAGGCAAAAATAACTCAGAGTGTCACAAGTAGGCAAAATTATAGTTTAAAGTTTTACAACTCAAATCCTCAATATCCTCAAAATTCATATTCAATCAAACTTTTACAACGTTTACAGCTCTAATTTTGACAATTCTCAAAATGATTGTTCAAACGTCATGGCGCCTCTTCGTGCGTTGCTCTCTAGTATCCAAGAAAGGATATTCTTCAGCGTTGTCGATATTTTGGAGTTCGTCATTGATTGTCATATAATTGGAACCCTGGCAACTGACGAGGCTTCTTTCCAATTTCTTAACTTTCCTTGCCTATTCATGAAAAATGAAAACAATTGTTAGCCTCAGTTACAAATATCAAACTTAAGGTCTACAAGTAGGCTCACCATCTTGACCAGTGCAGTATATAAGACCGATTTGGGAGGAAGATCTGACGGTACACGCACAATATCCCCTCCGCGTTGGAACAAGGTCGGTAGTCCGACACCGGCGTAGTAGGCGAGGTAGTCGTCGCTGCACTCCGCCATATTGACTGCTGCTAGCCGGCCGGTATCTCTAATGACGTGGCGTTGCCACTCGGTGAAGAAGTGCGATACCCAGTTGAATTGTGCAGGTATATAGTTTAGCGGTTTTGTACCGCGCGGAGGAGTTATCATTTGCAAAGTTCGCCTTGGGACAGTTTGTACGTAGCCAAACTGACGTAGCACTCTATCCGGCATATAAGCCTCCTCGATCTCATGACAAGTGATAACACCGTGATATAAGGCGACTGGTTGCAACGGACGGGTAGTCTGTCGCAAATCACGGTATGGATCCCATACAATCTGTACCGCATAAAATGTAGCATAACGTCATTTAGCATAACGTAGTAAATTCATACCAATTAAGTACAATATTAGGTCTAAATTCACCTCTTCTGTAGTCATTTCTTCGAGTGCATGCCGTAGAGCGGCCAATGTGTGAGAACGTTTGGCATCTACCTTACTTGGCTTCCATCGGCACATTCTAGGCATGTTCTCGTCATACCCTCGGTTCAGGCTCGCCCGCTGCAGGGTTGGAAAGTGCTCGTATATCCATGCCTACACGTTACCGGAAATATATTAGTCCAAAAATAAACAACACAATTTCAATTTATGTAAACAAGTTGACAAAGATATATCTATACATGGAGTAGAGTCTGGCATCCGGAAATAGTCTTCGAACCCACACGGGATGCCGCACCAAGCTCGCGGTAAAGGTATGCCAGTATACCGCTTCCCCAAGAAATTTGCTCCACCGTATCAATGTTGTCCAAATTGATGAGATATTTCGCATTTATGGACGTTCCAGACTTATCGGTAATGCCGACAGCCCCTAAGATGAACTGAATATATCCGCGGGCCACATTATCGCTATTATCAATTTCAGGGGCCGTCTCAGCGAATATCTCCTCCAAATATTTTAGAGGAAGTCCGTAGGACTTCTTGAATTCTCGAATACTGGTAAAACTAGTGGCATCAACTTCCAGACACCCTGATACATAATCCACCATATTGTCGTAATAGTTGATGCTCGAATCATCAAAAGTATGATTCTGCATGGGTCGACCATCAACCCTAAGTCCCAATATATGATGGACGTCATCAAGGGTAATCGTCAACTCCCCATTGGGTAGATGGAAAGTGTTGGTCTCTGGATGCCACCGTTCTACAAATGCTGAAATCAGTGCATTATCCACCGTCGTATATGAGTAGCTACCCAAATATTGCAGACCGGTGGGACTGATTTTTGACTTCACATCATCTCCCAGTAATTCATACCGCCATGTATTGCATTTTTTGCCATGGTTGATTACCGTCAACATACGACCACTCTCCTGAAAAGTCAACAATTGGATGAAATTAAACCTCTATGTAAAATAAACTTTGAACTTACAACTATATATAAATGTATCATAACGTAATGTACTTACCGGATTGTTCCATATTTGGTATGCAATATGGTTTTCGATCGACGGTAACATAGAGCAACCGTTTGGACGAGTGTCGCCTGGACTATCTGCCTGCTCAGAAGGTCCCGAACCATCAGTAGGCTGAGAAGGTCTCTCGACAGGACTATCTGCAGGCTGAGAAGGTCCTGAACCATCAGTAGGCCGATTTGGAACATTTGGCATGTCCTCATCGGAGGAGGAAGAAGAGCCGGAAGAACTAGGAGGAGCACGTCTCTTTGTGGCAATCTTCTTCGTCAATGGACGTATCCTCACTTCAGGGCGTGCCTCGGCCTCGCGGATAGTCACGCCTTGCGAAACTGTGCGTTCCTTACGCATCGACGCAATAGGGCGTCTTCTCATTTCTTCATCCACAGTGTCCTTTCCAGGGGCATGACTATAAGACAAAAATTAATATATACAGACAAAAATTAATATATATTTGAACATAATAATTGAATTTTTTCAGGACTGTAGCCATTTCTACAGTCCTGTAAGTATACAGGACTGCAGATTTTTCAACAGTCCTAATCTTTTAGGACTGTTGAATTTCCTACAGTCCCATATATATTTAGGACTGTAGGAAATTCGACAGTCCTATATATATATAGGACTGTCGAATTTCCTACAGTCCTAAAAATATATGGGACTGTAGGAAATTCTACAGTCCCGCTCGATACTGCTCGACAATGTCGAGCAGTCTCGACATTCTACGCCCTAAATTCATGTTCCAAACGACTTCTATGTCTAAACTACATCCTAGACTCCGCCAAGGACTAGTATGCCCTCATTTGAAAGAAAATAACTCAAAAAATTTCAACATGCAAGAGGATTTCTTAAAAATTTTGGACATTTTTTCAAATACAATAGCACAAGGAGAATGATGATTTCTACCTTGGTACTTTCGAGACTTTGGGAGCCATCGACAAGGAGGAGGAGGACAACGGAGAACGGCCGGCGGGAGGGGGTCGGCGGGAGGGGGAAAGCACCGGTCGGGGGGGGGACCTAGGTTTCCAGAATGAGAGAAGGGGAGGGATGTTTTCAAATGCTGGGCTAGCCCCAAGTAAAAACTTGGGCTAGTATGAGTAAGGTTTGCTCTATAGTGGGCTAGCCCCAATCCTGGGCTAGCCCCAAGTAAAATTGGCAGTGCCCTTATAAAAAGCCTTTGATAAGGGCACTGCACATATTACTTTGGGCTAGCCCAGGATTGAGCAAAGTTTACTCACACTAGCCCATTATTTTACTTGAGGCTAGCCCACTTTCCCAAACCCTTCTCCCAAACCCTCCCCGCCCCACCGGAGCCCTCCCCCCTCCCGCCGGCGGAGCTCTCCAACTCTCCGAGACTTCGTCCTCCTTGTCGATGGCTCCCAAAGTCGACAATGTCGAGAATCGAACACGATTTTAGGGCATAAAATGTCGAGAATCGTCGACAACGTCGAGCAGTATCGGGCGGGACTGTAGATTTTCCTACAGTCCTATATAGATTTAGGACTGTAGGAAAATCGACAGTCCTATGTATATTAAGGACTGTAGAATTTTCTACAGTCCTAAATTTATATAGGACTGTAGGCATTTCAACAGTCCTAAAAATTTAAGGACTGTCCTAAAAATGTATGTTAAATTTTTAGGACTGTCAAAATTTTGACAGTCCTACCAATTGAAAGTACTGTCAAAATTTTGACAGTCCTAAAAATTCAACATATATTTTTAGGACTGTCAAACTTTTGACAGTCCTACCAATTGTAAGGACTGTCAAAATTTTGACAGTCCTAAAAATATATGTTAAATTTTTAGGACTGTCAAAATTTTGACAGTCCTACAAATTGGTAGGACTGTCAAAATTTTGACAGTCCTAACAATTTTTTTTCTGTTAATTTATTTTTGTTAATTGTTGGGGGGGCCAATTTCAAAATATCCTTGAAATTTCTATCCTTAAAATTTGTTAAAGTATTCTGTTATTTAAAATAGTAAATTTATTAATGGTACATTAAAAAATTTGTAAAAAAAAAAAAATTACAAAAAGTAAAATTTGGAGGTCGAAACATCGTTTTTTTGTGATTCTAAAAATTTGAGAAGTCCGTCAAACGGTGAAACGGTTTATCCCGAAGTACTTTTCCATACGGTCATTTTGGCTCAAACTGGAGCTTGTTTCGATCTCCCAGTCAAAAGTTATGATACTTTAAAGTTTTATATTTTATATTTTTGCCTGTAATATGTACGTCTTACTTCGGATGAAAATTCTCTCTACACGAATTGTGTTACTCTCGTCGAAAACATACAAATAGACCTATTGTGTGACGAAAAACGATTTGAAAACAAATAGTTATGGCCGTTTGAAGTCTGATCGACGGCAGACGTAATATTCGTACGGTAGATTTTTTTTTTATTTTGTTCAATGATAACATATTTTATTTTGGATGTTAAACTAAATAAAAAAAAATCAAAATCCAAAACTAACTAAATAGAAATAAACTTAAAAAAAATCCTGACAATTAAAATGAGGATTGTCAAAATTTTGACAGTCCTCATTGTTTGTGGGACTGTCAAAATCCTGACAGTCCTAGTTTTATATAAAATTTTCAGTGGGTTAAAATTAGGACTGTCAAAATTTTGACAGTCCACATAGCTTGTGGGACTGTCAAAATTATGACAGTCCTAACAATTTGTAGGACTGTCAAAATTATGACAGTCCTAACAATTTGTAGGACTGTCGTAATTTTGACAGTCCTGATTTTAACAGTGGGCTAGCCCCGAGTAACTTTCATGATGGCAAACTTGTAATTTTTTCAAATTTTTCAATGGGCTAGCCCCGAGTAAAAAGTGTAGTGCCCTTATCAAAAGCCTTAAAAAAGTTATAATATTGTTAAAATTAATAAAATGTAAATTATACTAGAATATTTTAAATATGATTTGAATATATTTTTATGACGAATTATTACACATATATATTTCGAATTATTACACATATATATATATATTTATAATTTTGGATATGTATTTAGTTAGATAATATCATATACTTATTTTAAATATAATTTGAATATTGAATATATTTTAGAATTTATTATATGTTAAGGTAGTTAGAGGAATTATAATTTTTGTTTATATTTTTAACTACGTGAGGAGGTACATATGTGGTTAGATTTTTTATTTTTTTATTTTTTAGTGGATGATATACATATGACTTGGACGGATATTTTGAGTATTTTTCAAGCCGCATTATACTAGTAGAGATTGTACACTATATAATTGTAAATAATCATAAATAAGTGGTTCATCTATTCAAATACATAAAAGTTATATTCATTTTTCTCGTTATATAAAATATCACACAGAGAACTAAAATTTTGAATATTGCATTCTTAGAAAAAATTTTGTTCAAAATTACAATTTAAGAAACCAAGCGTTCATAGTAAGAACGTAATGGTTGAAACCCTTTCTCTCATATCTTAAATCCGGATTAAATCAACTTAAACCTAAATAACACCAAATTATTCCAAATCAAAATTGGTCAAAGGAAAAAAAAATGTGCTTACTAAGGACGTTTTTCACACATCTTGTGTTCTTAATAAGAGTGTATCCCATGCTAAAAACGTTATTACTAAGGGCATTTCTTCTTTAGGTGTAATGAAAACGCTCTTAGTAAGGACGTTTTCGTAAAATTTTTTATATGCTCATTGTTGGTGGCGCAAAGATGATTGGTGGGGACGGTTGGTTGGTGGATGGGGTCCTTATATATATGAGAAACTAGTAGAATTTTTTTACAATAGAGAGAGTGAGTAAGAATAGAATAAGAGAGTAAGAGGAAGAAGAAGCAACGAAGGGGAGGAAGCACATCAAGAGGGAGAAGAAAGATAATTTAGTATTTATTTTATTTTGATTAATATTCTATTATTATGAATAATTGTATGTTTCATTGTTACCATTATTAATTAATTAGTTTTTTATGGTTAGAAAAAATTATATTTTTCACTAATAATTATATAAACTAGTAAATTCACGTACGTCGTACGTAAACTAAAATTTTCTGATATTAATGTAAAATTATTTAAATATATTTGAATTAAGATTTATTTATTTATTTTAATTAGAATTTGTTATAGATTTTATTATATTTTAAATTATAATTTGTTATGGATATATTTCCATATTTCATAAAATAATTCGAAAATGGCTAGTTGTCTAAGTGTATATCCTCACGTAATTAAAAATCAAAAATAAATAAAATTTAACTAATTGTTTATCTACGTAGTATTATCTAATTATAAACAAACATCTCTTCTATGTGGTTAAGGTGTGAGGTATTCTTCTTGGTTGGTTAGATTTTGTCACGTCCTAGAACTAGAATACTGGAGAACGGGGGCAGGCAAAGCCAGCTACGTATACCAGAGTATTCCATACCCCGAGAATACGGTCACTATTGTCTAAGACATGTGGGAGTTTTACTCTACAATCCAGCAGTCAATCTTAGGTCAAGCAATCCTAGATGTCTCAATCACAGACAAACAACATGTTACAAGATTTATCATCATCAACACATATAATAGTATGACGTCCCAAACTATACATATACCAATGATCATAAAGCTAGTTATACAAAAGAGGAGAACTAGCAAGAGTAAAGTTATACATGATCAACTCTAACTATAGTCTAGAATATGCCAATCATGTTAAGCCCGTAGGCCAGATATCAATGGCCCAAAGCACGAGCTAAACACGTGCTCGATGGCTAAATGCCTCAAAAGATAATTTACAATACGAGTGGGAGGATGGAAAGGAACCCACTCAAGTCCTCTGGTCACTACAAGAAATTCAGGTTTCCGTGATAAGTGATTTGTGACAAGTGTAAAAATTGCCATTGAAAGAGATGTTTTTGTGACAAGTAATTTTTGTTGACACTCGTATTTTGATTCTATGACAACAGTTGTTTATCGTCACATAGTTAAATTATTCAGTGACTATAGTTTTATTGGTCGTCACTAAATGTTATTACTGAAATAAAATTTTGATTTTTGACTCATATCAAGTACAAGTTTTATGTGACACGTAAAAATATTTGTCACTTAAAGTTTTCCTTTAGTTAAAAAAAAAATCATGTCACATAAAAGTATTAGCTAGAAGATAAAATTTTATTCTTGTCACTTAAGATTTTTTTAGTTACCAAACAAATTAATGTCACATAAAATTTACGTATTAGACACAAGATAAATTTTATAAAATACTTTTTTTGTGTGTGAAGATTTCAGTATTAATAATTTTTATATATAGTGTTTCTAAATTTTTTCGTATATATATTCCTTTTGAGTTAATTGATTCACTAACAAATTTTTTTATGTTTTCATCCCCAAACCCTTCTCCAAAAAGAGCCCCCAAATTTCTTCTCCTCAAAATCCTTCCCCAACTCCGTTGCCACCTCAGCCTTGCGCGCCTCTCTCGGACGGAGACTACGATCCCTCCTCTTCGAGGTCCTACAACCGCTCCTCTCTAGGCCATCGACCTTCGGTAGCCCCGTACGTCCCTCTCGACAAGAGACCCTCTCTGCGCCACCTCCTCTCCGTAGTCGTAGACCGTTGTTCGGCCGAGCTCCCCTAGATTGCAAACCCGACCCGACCATCGCTTCTCTCCGGGTCACCACCGCTTTGCCTCTACGTTCCCTCCTCCATGCGACACGACGAAGGTATACCTAACCCTAACTCTTTTAAGTTTTGTCGAACACATTTTCAATATCGTTCTCGTTTATGGTTCTAATTTTTGTTGACTACAACATGTTTGAGAAATTGCCTATTAGATAAATTTATGCACAATACGTACATGGGGACACAGACACGACAACATTTTCAATAAATTATGGCGTGTCCTAGCCTGAACAAGCTAGGTGGGTTCCGATTCAAACAATGGACAGTTGCTCTATCGTCCTTGGCATGAACAAGTCAATGTCTTTCTCCATCATAGACTACCCAGAATTGAGAACTAGTCATTTGAATTGTTTGGACATTGGGGCTGCCTTGACCTACAGTGGTGTGGTTGCACCTCTGGTCGGTGTAGATCTCACACAAGGAGGAGCAGATTATGGTGGAGTCTTTGGATGGTGTAAGGAGGATGGGGTTTTGATGTGAAGATGATATTAAAGATGGCGGTGGTGGAAGTTTGCACTAGGAAGGAAGTGTGCTTGTGGTTTTGATGGCGGATGGGGGTGGTGATGTTGGCTTGGTTGAAGAAGAAGATGGAGGAGGTTGAAGGATGATGTGGTTAAGCTTGTGGAGAAGATGATGAATAGTAGGAAGAGAGATTGTATATGTTTGGCTACTCAGTTGTGTATGAAAAGCTTCTATGTGAACTTTTACGTATTGAATTTCATTCATTTGTGATGTATAATATTCGTGATAGGAAGAATGTGAAGGTGTAGGTACATTCTAAAGCTTAGGAGTCACACAAGTGAAAGAAATGAAAGGGTGTTGCTAGGTTTGTCTGCGAATAAGAAAATATGAAGACTTGATGGTAGAGGAGCTTGCACGTAAAGGAGGGGCCAGCTTAGGAAGTGAAAATAATGGAGAATAGAAATGGTAGGCATTTGAATTGTTTGGGCTATGGTTTGAATGTGAAGGTTTTGAATTATGAATGGGAATAAATGTATGAAAACGGATTGGATTTACTTATATTATGATATAAGCTTAAAGGCACCCTTTATAAGAAAAAAATAATTATTAGTTATTTTGTTATATATATGAGATGACTGACTTTAATATTTAATTACTTGGTGCTAAATGCTAAGATAGTCATTGGCATTGATTTAGTTAGGCCATCCTGCTCTCTATTCACACAGTAGTGGATGGAATGTTCAAAACCTATTGCATATATTTAATTGTTGTTTCAATGTTGTTGCAAGTTGATCTTCGTGATAGGGAAGCAGTAGAAAAAGTTTTCTCATCAACAAAGTAAGTATCATCTGATTGAATATCATTATTCACTTCTTTTTAACACTTACAGGCCTCATTGTTCTTTGCAGTAGATGCATTCTGCTTTGTTGTGTCACTTGTAACATTTAGTTGCTGGTTTTACATCCTGGTATGCATTAATTGACCCCATTGAACTCTCGTATAGATGTTGAAGTTCTAATGTTCAATTGCTAGTTGCTACATAGGCATATACATATAATATCGATATTTTGACAAATAATTTCACATAGTTGTTTTAGAAGAATTTATTTTGTACTTGTAACCATCACTTTTCGGACTAGGAGTATTTATGTCATTGGTATTATATTATTTATTTTAATAATAAATGATATGGTTGTTTTTATATAATTAATTAATATATAGGAGGGTGCATGATTAGCCCCTTAGTTAGACTAGACTTGAACCCAACTAGACTTGTCATGACCAATAGAGTGACCCGTTAATTAGTTTGGTTAATTAGTTATAATAGAGGGAATGAATAAAATCCTCATCCATTTAAAATTAAACCCTCATTAGTTAAACCCCCTTCATTATATAATCCTTCATGACAATAATGAAGGACAAATGGGATATTTTGCATTAGACCTAACCCTAGCTAGGGGTGGTCGGCCACTATATGAAGAGGGGAGAGCCTCTTCTTCTTCTTCTCTTATTCTTCTTCATTCATTTGAAACCCTCCCAAATTAGTTCATCCCCTTTTTTTCCCAATTTTCCTTAATCCCAATTTATTTTCTACCAAATACATTGCCATTCCACCATTCTAAACCATTCCTAGAAGCTTAGAGGAGCAAGAGAAGCTTGGGAGAGGAGCTTGGCTTGGAGGAGGTGTCCATCTACTTTCTTGTGTCCCTTTGGTGCACTACATTGGGAATCCATCTTCTAATAGGTAAAAATTCTATTTCTCCTTGTCATTTAAGATTTGAATGGTGTAATAAACCCATAGGAATCCTTCCTTGATTTAATACTACCCATAGGAAGAAGAACTAGGTCCATAGGAGGCCTATGGTGGAAGCTACATGGAGTTTTGTGTCCATTTGGAGAAAACTCCGAGATGGCACACCAAGTGTTTGATGGAATGCCTAGTGGGTCATTCCTCACTATTTCATATTGTATTTAGTATATTGGGAGGTGTATGATGTATTTTGAGGAGTGGTATCACATGTAATGGACATTTGGAGTGTGTGTCATAGTGTATCACATTATTGTATGCTAAGTATTTGATTTAATGTTCTAGAGTTTATGTGTGTGATATATATATTTATGTATATGATATATGTGGGTATTGCATCCATATGCATGTGTGTGTTAGTGCACCTTGGTGTATTAGTTAGGCTATTGTTTGGGTGTTATTCTAGATTAGAGTGTATAGTGTTGAGGGGAGGGCACTGCAACTTGAAAGCAAGTATGTGCAGTCACAGTGTGACTGAGATTGGGGGAGAGATTATGAGTTGTGCACAGAGCTACCGTGATCGTGTACCTGTGTAGGAGAGGAGTGTAGACTGTGCAAGGGGGAGGAAAACCTTGCTGAATTGCAGGGGGTGAGATTGAGTGACTACAGTTGATCACTGTAGTACATTGCAGTGAGTATCGGGTTCAGATGTAAGGGGGACTTCAATGAGTTGCCGTGCACTCTCGTGCATTACAGTGGGGTTATTTCTAGGTCTGAGGCACAGTGTAAGTGTTTTGAGTGTAGATTAGTGTATGTTTTGGGTGAATTGAGAAGAGCAATGGGTGCAAGGATGAACAAGTCCAAGTGTATGCCAGATCGAGTGAACTGTGCAGATTGGAGAAACTACAAATATTATAGTGAGCAGGCAGTAGGATATTGGAATATAGTGGGGTTGTGGGTAATATGGTGTAAGAGTTGAGGGATTGGTATTGGGTGGTATATAGTAAGGTCTAGTGCCAATGTACCTAAGCATAGTACCTGTGTTAGGAGTGAACTCAGGTATCAAGGGGGGTGTTAGAGTGATAAGTCGTAAATGAGTATCTTGAATATTAGAAAATCATGTGTAGCTATATGGGTGGGTAGTGTAGATAGGTGTGTTGGTGTCAAAGGGGTTGTGAAGTTTAGGATCCTAATTGGTATCCTAAAGTAGGTGTATAGTATAGGAAAGTGTTAGAATTAGCTTGGTATCAAGATACAATATACTTGAGTGGTATTTAGATGCAATTGTGCCCAGGAGCAACTGTAGTGTTTTATGTTAACCTATATGTGCAACTGTGTAGCGGAAAATAATGAATATAAGAGGAGTGGGGGTTTAGTGGACTGTAACAGCAAGTACTTGTTGTGCATTCAACTACAGGTGAGTAAGGTAAGTTGCAGCAGCAGTAGCAGCACTTGCTGCTTTAGAGCAGCATTAAGAAGTAGGCAGCAGATGCAACATTTGTTGCATGGAGCAATAACAGTTGTTATATAGCAGGGCATCAGTGTAATACACTGCAGAGAGTCACACAAGGTGGGTCAGGTAATATCTTAAGGGGGTAGTGGTGCAAGCAATTAGAAATTATGAATTGTGCAAGAGTGAGTGTAAGTAACAATGGTCAAGTGTCAAGAGGATTAGGTAAATAAGGTTATAATACATTGGGTGTATATATATATATATATATATATATATATATATATATATATATATATATATATATATATATATATATTATACAACTAAGGTAAATTTTAGGTGTAAGTTATTGGGTAAGATAAGGTAAGGTAATATCGAGGTAAGAGCTAATAGCTAAGGTATTTATGTATATAACTCTATGTAGTATATATACGATACTTGGTATCCCTAGAAGCTAGTTGACCTAGAAAACATAGTTTAGCAAGGTATTGACTAGTTTAACTTAGTTTTGACTAGAGTTGATTATTTTAACCCTAAAAGTCAACCTTTGACCTAGTTTGACTAGAGGAGCCTAGATTTGACCTAGAAACCCCCATTTTACTTATTTAAACTTGTTTATCCCTTTATTATACCCCATGACATGATATTTCATATATAGGTCTGTATGACACCAGTTCGGACACCATTCCACCTCATTTGCTCAGGACCTTTGGCGGGTATATTCTCTGTTAGTTTTCAGTACTTGATAGTGTATATATCATATGTTCTAGATCTGTTTTACTTGATTCTGACACCATGATCACACGGGCTGGTATTATGTGGATCGAGTCAGGAGATATTATTTATTTGATGTGTGTATCGGATACTCCTTACATATATACTTTATCGTGTGCATCGGGTATTCCTTGTGCTCGTATCTATTCGTGTGCTCTATGTGCTCATATTATATTCGTGTGCGTAACATGTTGTAATTTGATCCATGAATATTAGTCGGGGTGGGGGAGTAGGAGTTGATAATGTGATCAAACATTTATCGTATCCTTGTGCATGCCAATTATACGATACACGTATAATTGAGTTACCGTAGTATAGACTTGTGCAACCCAACCCGATCACATAATAAACTTGTACTATAAATCACTTAGATAGTATCACCAGTTCTCTTGTTACAGTTCACACCATAATGCATGTATCTATTTTTCCAGTTATTCTTGTGATTATATGCCTAGTTCAGCTGTATTTTCCATTTCATAGTACATGTGCATCTTGTATTATTTTTTATTGCTGTTATATATTCTCTATCATGTATATGAAACTGCTTTCAGAGTATTATACTTTGCTCCAATTCTGACTGGATATATTTTTCCAGACGGATATTTAGAGGATTGGTGTCCTATCTATTACGGCCCGCAGGACGGAGAGCTAGCTGAGGTAGCACCCTTAGCCCAGGACGATCCGGCACCAGTTGTCGAGGAGACACACCTAGCTATAGCAGACCCTTAACTAGTATTTATTGTACTGGATATGTCTCCAGCTTTAGACTATGGCTTGTTGATTACATTGAGACCATTTATGTTTATTGTTAGACTATAGACTTGTTATTGTTATGACTTGTGATTCTCTTCTGTTTATGATATCGTGCCATTATCTATCTCTAGTTTGGTGATTTGAGTATTGATGCTATATATTCATCTTCTTCTCCTTATGTAGTTGAGTTACCTTTGACAGATTATATATATATATATATATATATATATATATATATATATATATATATATATATATCATTGCGTGAGTTGTTAGATTATATTGTGGACCTTTACAGCGTTCTACCGCCGATGCTACGATGTAGGCTAAACGTACCCACGACTAATGCCCAATTTTCGGGTGCGGAACGTGACAGTACTTAGATAGGTTACTGATACTAAATAGTGGGGAAAAGACAACCTTTGAAAATAGAAACCTTATTTAGTCTTGTCCAGAGTCTACTTTATTGACTTTATGTACTTGTTCTAGTGATGAACTTAGCTGACTACTACGCGAAATCCTCATTTGAGATAATAGTATAACCCATTGGCCTTTCTAATTACAATATATCAGTTAAAATGAAGCAGAACTTCAAGGTTTACTTTTGTTACATTCTAGTGTGTCGGGTTTTTCATGAACTTATGGCTAATCTATGATTTTATTTTAATACTAGTTATTAGGCATATAGACACTCCTTCTGTAGAGACTTAAGTTCTTCTGCCCGACTAATAATTGAATATAAATTTGAAAATATGATACACACTAGTATGACGTATACAGACATTTCTAATTACTATAAGCACTCAGCAGCTAAAAAGACACAAAAGCTTACAATTTAAGTTTTTGAAGCAAACCACTTATGGGATGAGTGATTAAACAACTATTGGTGCGGGTTTTTGTTGTCTACAACTACTTATAGTTGATTGTTAAGGAACAAAATCTGTTAGCCTTTTTTTGTGAGGATGACTATGAAATTTAATTAATCTTTATAGATAATTAATTATACGAATATATCCTCATCCTTGCATGATTACTGAAACCCTCCTGACTGCAATGTATATTTCACTTACTATTATAATTATCTTAAGGACGGATGCTGGTCGAAGAGGATAAAGCCCCATATAATTATGAAACATGTAAATTAACCAAGATACTAGAATGATAAGCCATTGATTTTGGCTAAAATAATCCCCATGAAGTTATAGTACAATGTATATTTAGTAACTGGTACAATGACCTTAAGGGTAGATGGTGCTCAAAGAGAAGGGTGTCCCAAATAGTTATGGAACATAAAATAGACCAATACCGTTGATTGCAGGCTAAAAGAATCATATAAAGTATTATAGTGAATAATGGCTTCATAAAATGTATCTAGTAAATGAAACAAATCGATGATAGGCCATAACCAAGGGTTAGAGTGCTGAAGTTAGTAAAATATCGAGTGGAGGGATGATTGTCTTGAAGTGGAAGAAAGCAGCATCAAGGATATGGTATTGATCACTATTTTGAAAGATAGTAAATCTTTGGCATGTTTGAGTGATATGTATAATGACTTCAGAAAATGTATCCAGTAAAAGAAACAAATGAACCATAGGCCATAACCAAGACGGTTAGAGTGCTGAAGTTAGTAAAATATTGGGTGGAGGGATGATTGTCTTGAAGTGGAAGAAAGCAGCCTTTTGAGACATGGCAATGATCGCTGCTTTGATTGTAAATCTTTATTTGGCACTTTAGTGTGAGAAAGATCAATCATGTATGTAAAACTGGATTGATCGTAAATCTTTGTTTGGCATTTTAGTGTTCGATTCGAGATCTTCGGTCATGTATTTATAACCGGATTGCTTCCCTTCACTGGTGGGATTGTCACCAAATATACAAACCGGATACCACTTTAACGCTTATGCTTGGATATAATTCTTCTTGGGGATGATTATTGTACCTTTTGGCTTCGATCCTGGCTTATTATGATTGTGATTTCATACATGTACCTGGTCTCAAAGTATCGACTAATTTTTTCCTGCTGCTGTTGAGAACTTTGTTTGGTGCGGTTTATAGTTCTAGAAACAATGATAAAACTATTAAGGATTTTGTCAGATTGGCCCTTTATGTAGTGATGTAGTTCTGGAAATAAAGCATATATTTGATTAGGGAGAATTGGATTGGATTGATGACTTGATCTCAACGTTATAGACTACTTGTTTGAACTAAAATTCTTTTATTATACCGTTATATGATTTAATTGTGTAGATGAGGCTAAAGGTGAACTAAAGAAAATTGTTCATTACCTTTGTGATCCAAAGGTAGAGGCAATATATATAATTTTCAAGTATATAGAATATTGACAATTCAGTACTTATTGCCTATATTATTGACAATTTGTTGGCCTTCACTTTTAACAGTAATAATAGGGTTTTATTATACTATTTATCTTGTGTAATAGTAATATTTATTTTTTACTATTTACTATAATGTGTTATGTACTAATCACGAATTTCCCACATCATGGTTCTTACTGTACCTTTATAAGAAAGCTAGCAATGTATTAGTGGTGGACATTTTCTTTGTTCGTAATAATTTTTTCTTGTTCCACAATATATGCATCTTACATGGATTTCTGATTCATATTTAATGGTTATCATTTTGTAATTAATGTCAAATATTCGTCTTCACATGTTGAGATATATCTAATTTTGTGTGTGTTCATTTTCTCTCTTATTGAGATGCTCTGACTTTGTTTTACCTAATTGATAAAATTTAAATCTTGTATATTTTATATTTTTATTATATGTTCTTTATAGGTTGACCACTCTGGATCATACTTCTCATTTAAAGCTTCGGCGATGGAAAAATGTCTCAAACACAAGGACATTTCTTTAGAAGAAGTAATCAATGTTTCTTACAGTATTTGACTGCAACTTTTGCTACAAAGTCACTGGCATGGCGCTTTGCATTTTTTAACTTGATTTATTTTATGAAACCTCAGTTTTTCATATTCGGGCTTAACAGATTCAACATAAACTATGTGACTGATCTTCTTTTACTTAAACAAACAGAATACATGAGTGTCGGGATCATTTTTCAATCATCTTTTTTTTTAATAGAGCTAGAACATGGATTCTTCTTTGACGACTTCTCCTTCTTTTACAGTTATTATGGACACTTTAGCTAGCGACCGACACAAACAGATCCGAGAAGTTCTGCCGCTTCATAAATGGCCGAGAGGATCATATGTGCCATCTTAGCCTGTGTTTTTGCTACAGGTTTGTTCTTTGCTCATCGAGTATGAGTAAATGGTTCATGAGTCATAATTTGTAGAGCTGCCATGGTTTTATGATTCAAAATGGTCATTTTCTGTTGGGTATTTTTGTTTGGGTTCTAAATTTGTTCATGGGTGTATGCGTTTGTATATATACAAGTGGGTTCATTTGTTGGAGCTTGTAACTGGTGCTCTAATCTGGCTGGCAACCGAGAGAGGTTAATCTGAAGTACGGGAATAGGGGAAATCTCTGGTGTGCTATTCTCGATCAAGGTTGTCTCTTACTCTCTAGCATTCCAACGATTTTGGGATCAGAGCATTCTCTATTTGGTGAGTACAATTGCAACTATTTTTCATAACTCATAATTTATGATGAACATAATATTACCCTATTCCATATATACTCGGTATGCAGATGGACGTCATCACTAGTCTACTGAGTGGGCGACTAGTCCGCGAGAAGGTTGGGTCAGTTATTCAGAGTGTAGTACAGAGCCAGGTATAACCCTTTAGTATTATGTTCTTTGCATCTGACTCAATGTAAGAGTACTTGGTGACGCGTTATAATTATGTGTAGATGATTGCTATCGACGTGTCACCCTTCATAGAGGTGCTCGACATATTTGAAACTGGGGGCGCCGGTGGCATGTCAAAGGATTGTTGGACAAGCTGGAAAAGATAGAAATCACCAAAGAGTGAGTGCGACTCATCCGGAGAAAGAATCGCCTGTTCTGCTCAGATTTGAAGGACTTCTTGTAACTTGATTTATATTAGTTAGTGTTATTGAAATAAGACCATCAGAATATGTAGTTGTCATTGTATTTGATGATAAAAGTTGATTATACCAATTATATATATATTTTATAAAAATTGAACAATTTTTGGCCTTTATACAATAAAGTTTTTTTCTAATCATCTTCCTATTACTTTAGTGAGTGATGGAATGTAAATGAAATTTGATACAATGGTTGTCACTTTATAGATTTTGATACAATGGTCATCATTTTATGGAATTTGATACAATGGAATATAGAGAATAGTAACAAAAAATCTGTCACTAAATACATAAGTTTACTGTGACAATAATGCAAGCGTTACTGTAACTATTTATATTGACAACATTTACTTGTCACTAAACATATAAGTTTACAGTGGCAATAATACGAACGTTACTGAAAGTATTTTGTGATGTCATATGCCGTTAGAGAAATTATTATATATTTTCCACCTAAAAATATTTATTTATTTTTAGTTATAATAAGATGTTATTTGTGACAAGATCGTGCGTCACTTATAACATTTATAATGACGAGGTATGTTGTCACGGAAAGAACACTATTAATGGCATGGTTTGCCTGTCACAGTTGAAAACTTTTTGTGACATCATGTTTTAGTCGTCACTTTATCTTTCAGCTACGAAAGTATATGCAACGAAAGTATGTCGTCACTGTACTCATCACAGAAGATGTGTTGTGACGAGTTTTACAATTTCTGTGACAACTTTACATGTCACAAAAACTCAATTTTCTTGTACTGGTGCTCTGGGTTGTCACCATCTGGGGGAAAGTACGAAAGATCATGCGGTTCTGCTCCGAAATATGGCCATATAAAACCAGTGGGGTCATATCCCAAAACAACAAGTACCACAAGGGAGCAAAATATATGAACTAAAACCAGCATATCGAAATAATGCATGAACTAAATAAACTGAATTTAAAGCAATAAATGAATGAATTGGTGTAACTTGCAGGATATAGTACATGGATAATAAACTGGAATAATCTTGAACAGGACTGGACTAGCAATCAATAAATCATGGCTAAGCATGTCTTTCGGCTTGTTATTCATTAACTAACTAGGGTTATCACAATCCTGGTTATTATCACATGCAATTGGAAATTTCATACAACCACATGTCCTGCAGTCTATCTTGATTATCCAGGCAAAGGGATTACCTAATATAATTAACATATATAGATATTTTTTACTTGTAATGTAATTTTTGACGGTGTGCTGGAAGTGTACCACTCACGACGGAGAGCTCTAAATCCACAGGTGTGGCTAGGAAATCGGGATTGTATATAGCCAAAATATTTCCCTAAATGATTCTAGTTATTAATCTAGTTCATTAACCTGGTCATTTTAATTTTAAGATTCTCGACTATGGTGCTCGAGAATCTGCCTTAGATATGATGCAAGACTCGGACAATCGCTTAACAAGCACACAAAAAAAAATATCCATGAGAATAATGTGTCAAAAAATAAACAGGTGCTACTAATAGCCTTGATCAGGACATGCCAGGATATCTCGATTCATGAGTGCGCTATGTCGAGCCACTATCAGGATTATCAGTACAATATGGTATCAAGGTACAAGTTATCAGGAATACTGGAGTTCATGCTTGATACAGTGAGCAATCATTAAGTCATGTCAGGAAAGTAAGATTAATATCAAGAGCATCATAAACAAAATTAAACATGATTTAAGTAAATTAATTAGACAAAAGTAAGCATGGGGAAATAACATGTGCTAACAATTTAAAAGAGAATAATAACAATAGGCATATAAAACCATCAAAATATGGTTAGCGTACAAGCAGACAGAAACTAGATCAGTGGCGTACGATAGCCCAAAAGTATCACTAGCGTATAATAGATTGAAACAATAGCAGTGGCATACTATCGCCAAAATAATAGCAGTGACAAATTATAGCCAAACATGGAAAGGTCTACAAAAAGATAAAACATAACTCTCAAGTATGGCACGACAGTCGGAAGCACGACAGTCGAGGAACACGACAGTCGAGATCACGACTGTCGAGAAGACGCCAAAGTCAAGGCTCGCCTATCAAGAGAATAATGGGAGATGAATTTGTACGCCAATAGAGGCTTGGTGTACTCTCTTAATGTCGAGACATGACACACACAAAGTACGTCACTGAGTTTTCCTTCAAAAGTATGCCCAAGCTCCTGAATGACCTTGGCATACTTTTGCAAGAAATTGAATGGAATGCAATTGTACAGAATATACCCATGATAGAAAAAGTATGCCCATAGTTCTTATAAAGTTCATAGCGTACTTTTGCAAAGAATTAAATATTGTGCTGAAAGCAAGCATATATGAGACAATAAACAATGTGCTCAAGTTCAAGGAGATAGCATTTATACGCCAAGAGTCTCATGCACACTTCTTGTAGACTTGCTCATTCTTCTCCGGCCAGCATTCTTTGTGCTCCGACTTTGTTATTTTCTTAAATCCAGTTAAGTCCAAATCAAGTACAACAAAACTAAAGTTACAAGGAGTTCAATTCTAAGCTAATATAACGAATCAAAAACTCAAACCTAAGTTATCAAATAACAGTATATGAACTAAGTTATTAAAACACGTCCAAATTATGTTTACTCGGTTGGCAAGAAGTACTTGACTACGGTCAAGTTCTATGTCTAACACAAACACTATACCAATGTCACACACGGCCAAGGCCAAGCTCGCTTGCTCTCGTTTGAGGAAATAAGTGAAGAAGGAAAGAGAAACAAAAAGAAAATAAAAAGTGAAGGAAAGAGAAAATAGTTGCTTATATAGCCAAGGGTTTGATTTGTGGCTATTGGATTATGATCCATGCCCCCTAACCGGGTGATCCTACGCCACACACATGAAAACTAAGGAACCAACGGTCCAAAGCTTGCAACGAAAAGAAACTTTACTATCATACCCCAGTACCAGAATACGGAGACGAACATGGCCAGCTATCCCGTACAAGGTATTATACGTCGTACGGCGATCACGGCTATAACAAGACAAGGGGGTGCATACTACAATCAAGTCACCTACGGTTACAAAGAACGTCTATTGTCTCAACCAGTCAAGAAAAAAGTAGTAAACTTAGAATATATATGATAAGGAAGTAATGCGTCCCAAACTTTCTGCCAAAATATTCTAGAAACCAGCTATGCAAAATAGGAAAAAGCTGACAGAGTAGCAAAAGTACACGATCATGATCAGCTGCAGTCTGATTAATTACAATCATGTAACGGGAACTAAATATCCAGACTTGTCGGCTAACAGGTGCCCGTGGCTAAACGCCCAAAAGAGTAAAATGTGTAATAACGAGCAGGAAAGAAGAAACCTACTCGTGCCCTTTATTGGCCACCCGTCTGATGCACGCCATTAGGAAAGGAGAAATAAGCTGGATCTTCTGGAACTGACCCAAAACCTGGCCATACAAAACCAGTGAGGTTAGACCCAAAATAGCAAGTACCACAAAGGAAGCACGAAATAGAGAAATAAAACCCAAATAATAGATATGTATAATATAGGTTCTACGTCGTGGCTTCGGTCCATGTCTATCCTAGCATAACAGTCCAACCCTACAACCAAACAAGGACATGGGTTGAACCATCGCACTATGATAGTCCATGTCCCTAGAATACTAATAGAATAATACAATCATATTCAAATCCAGTTATAACGGTTAGTCACATGTACGACTTACTATTGTGGAGTTTGAGTATCTCATAATAGATGCATAAAGAAATCCTCAGATCATGAGCTGTTTAGCGGGGCTAACCGAGCCATAGTATACATATAGTACATTGTATATTATGCACCGGTCCCTCGTAAGGCCACTATGCTTAGATCACATAGAACGCATTATATAATATAAGTATTCGGATATTATCGTCCACTAATGCGGACATGACCAATATCTATAGGGGTCAGCCTTGCATGTCATGACGATAGTCTGAAGTGGCTAATGTGCACGATCTTGGGATTTTATCCCTCACAATGTTCTACCAGTTTAAGTTGCCTAGATTAACCCTATGGTTATGTTGGGAATCACATGGCATGGTGTCACGTCCCAAAACTAGAATACTGGAGAACGGGGACAGACAAAGTCATCTATGTATACTAGAGTACTACATACCCCGAGATACGGTCACAACTGTCTAGACATTTGAGGATTTACTCTATAATCCATCAGGCAATCATGGGTCAAGGATCCTAGGTGTCTCAATTTCAAGCAAGCAATAAATTACAAGATGTATGATCACCAAACATATAATAGTAAGATATCCCAAATTATACATACACAGATGATCAAGAAGCTAGTTACAAAATAAAGAACTAAAAAGAGTACCATGTTACATGATCAGCTCTAGCTATAGTTTAGAATATGCTTTACACGTAGGCCCGCAGGCTAGAATGTTAAGTCCCAAAACATGAACTAAATACTTGCTTGATGGTTAAATGCCTCAAAAGAATAATATACAAAATCAAGTGGGTGATGAAGAAGAAACTCACTCATGTCCCCGAGTGCTCCTCGTGTTCACCATCTTGAGACAGAAAGTACGAAAGATCATGCTGTTCTGCTCCAAAATTTGGCCATACAAAATTAGTGGAGTCAGACCCCAAAATAGCAAGTACCACAAGGGAGCCAAACTTAGGAACTAAAACCATCATGCAGACAAATCTATAAAAAATAGTACAAGGAACATTTAAATAAGTGCAGCAGGTAAAAATAATAATTTAAACATGCTCTGGAGTATTAAACAGTGATATTTGGTGTCAGGCTTCAATTACTATTCTCAGGATCAATTGTTGAAAATAAATCAGGACGGAACTAGACTAGACTGAAAATCAAGCAATCATAGTCAATCATGCCTTACGGCTTACAATCATTAACTAACAAGGGTTATCACAGTCATAGTTACTAATATATGCAGTTTGTGATTCCTTACAGCCATATGTCCTGCATACCATCCAAGTTATCTAAACGAACATGTACATAGTATAGATTTATCAGGTATAATTATTTTTTATCTTTTCTGGTAGTTCAATACTCAACGGTGTACTGGAAGTTTTCTTCTTATGACGGAGAGCTCCAAATCTATCAGGTATCGTTGGGATACCGGGATTGCATGTAGCTATAAAATCTCTCTAGATGCTTTCTAGATTATTATTCTAGTTATTAGCCTGAATAATTATCAAGGATTCCTGACCGTGGTGCTCAGAAATCTTCCTTAGACATGATGCATGGTAGGATAGTAACTTGACGAGTACAATCAAAATCAACCACGGGGATACAGGTGTCACGATCCGTACCCGGAATAAGGGCACGAATGGTGAACTACGCCAGCCTACATCGTAACAATGACGTAGAAAGCTATCTAGGTCCACAATACTATCTAAATATCTCATACTATATATATATATATATATATATATATATATATATATATATATGGTACCTGTCATGCCATCTCAACTCCAAATGGAGGAACAAGTATAATGACATAATTAAGATATCAATACTCAATCACAATATCAAACTAAGAAAGATAAAGCACGATATGGAATAAAAAAGGTGAAATAAGAATCACAATTACATCCACAAGTCCACACTATAAGTCTAGACATAATGCAACTCCCAAAATAATATATACACATGCCATGAGTCTAAAATAAGGCTAATACAATATCCAAGATATAAGTCTAAGCCTTAGCGATCACTGGCACTAGGTTCTCCTGCTCTAGGGGAGTATCCTCTAATGGTTTGCCATCCTGTGGCCCATAGTAAGTGGGACACTGCTCCTCAAGGCAATCATCTGAAAAATATATCCAATCAGGATTGAAGCGAAGTACAAAACTCTACAAACAGTTCCAAATACATGGTAGAACATATATGATAACTAATAGAAAAAAATACAAGATGAACTATCAACTAGGAAATAGAAAATAAACTATAGTAAACTGGTAATCTACTGAAAATAAAAGAACATGTAATATAAAATAACTGCAAGTAATAGAAATAGATAAAACTAGCTAATGTACCTTAGAGTACAAGTTCATTATGTGATCAATTTGGGTTGAATACGAATATAATAAGGTAACTCGATTATATGTGTGATGTGTAATCGACATGTACACGAATACATTGGACTTGATCATATAACCAACTCCTACTCCTCCATCCCCAACCAATACTCATGGATCCAATCACGACAAATTACGAACACGAGTAATATAAGCACACTGTACACGAGCAGTGTGTAAACATGAAGTATATGATAATAAATACCTGATACACACGATAAACTACGTGTGAAGGAGTACTCGCTGAATACGGTAGGGAATAACATCCCATGACATGATCCATATAGTACCAGTCCATGTAGCCACTGTGTCGGAGTCAAGTATACAGTTCTAGAATATGTGATATATCCACTATTATGAAATAAAAACTAACAGAGAGATGTATTTGCCTCGGGTCCTAAGCAAATGTGTCTTTCGATGCCCAAGCTGGTGTCACACAATCATATTTAGGAAATATTGTGTTAATTGGTGTAAATAAGAGGAAAGAGTTAAAAGATGCACTAATATGCTTTCTAAGTCTTTTCTAGGTCATACACTAATTTCTAGGTTCAAGCTAAGGTTTTGGTCTCTAACTAGCTAAGCTAACCAATAACACTAATACCTGTATGTTAAAATACTCTAGGTATCACATACTACTAGTATATGAATAACTAACTATCTAACTAATACCAAATGACTAATACTTGCTACTGATCGCTCAACTGATACTAACATGTACTCTAACTAATATACCGATACTTAATATTATACTAACTTCCTAACTGACACAACTACACTAACTGACACTTAGTGTATACTAACTATAGTAGCCTAGTTAATGCTCTACTGATGACTTAACTAATACTAACATCTAATATATGTGCAATGACTAAAACTAACTTAACTCTAACTGATATGCCTATACTAACTAGTGTCATGCCCTAATCTCCAACAAGCTCAATAGTCCCCACTGAACGTGAATCACCACGTTGCAGCTCTCCCGCAGGACAATCGTTCTCATCGGGACGTGATGCCGTACGAGCCTAACATGATTACTTAGTGCTTGGTTTTAGTGAATGCTTATTTTTGTTCAGTTATTTTATCTCACCAGTACTTGTATAAAGTGCTGACCCACCAACAGTTTACTTGCTTGCAGGTACTAGATCGTCCGAGGGAGCGATAGGCGTGCCACAATCCCTAAGACCCGGAATCCTGGTTTCGATTGTTGTCCCGAGATGCTATCGTATAAGGGGGCATAATGTATGGAACGAACGAATGCCTTTGCATAAAGGAACCCAAGTTGCCTCGATTGTCCCGAATACTCACTTGGCTAAATGTATTGCATTGCAACAAGTCCCTTTCCGCTGCTTACTCGATTGATGCGATGATAGCCAACTATCAACTTAAACGATTGGCCTTGTGCGGGCGCAACCCCAGGCCCGCACGGCATCACGTCCCCGATACGCTCGTGCGGGCCAAGCCACAGCTATCCCCTTCCTCGCACCCGTGGGACGGGCGTGGTGATTTGCGTCCGGTGTGCCGGGGTGCGGTAATTCGTGCCCGGTTCGGTAGTCTGGCCATACGGGGGCGGGGCAAGGCGGAGCGGCGGCCCGAGCGGGTCCGGGGCGTGACAACTAGTACCTGTTATTTACTAACACTAACTGTTAGTCACTTGAATACTAACTAACATTATACTACTTAACCTTAAACTCTAACTGATACTAAACTGACTGACTACTAACACTTACTGCTATAAACTACATACTAACTTATCTTTATTAATTGACAACTACTGATATTAACACATAATATCACTAACATCTAACTAACTATTTCTGTAATTTACTCTGCTATACTGCCTTGCCTAACTCACATCAGTATGTTTACGGATGGCTCCTACCTGCACTCATTCAGGGTATTAGAATACTTGAACCTACCCCCATATACTCCTACCTACAATGCCTGCCTTTACATTGCTGCTGATACGATCTTATATTGTTGCTCTCTCTACATGATTGCTCTTGGCACAAGGTTTGTGCTCGAGCCTCCATAGTCCCATACATTCACTGATCCATAGCACCCAATTTTGTGTATACTAATACCCACACGTAGTAGCAGTAGCAACTGCCATTAGTCTCCAACCAAATATAATTAACATCACATACCTGGGTTCAATTCTTCTCACTGGCATCATACTCTAACCTATGATGTACAACTACACACAATACCAACTGAACACATCTCTCCTGCATAACACAGTCACATTAACACACAACACTACACTCACTGCACAGTTCTTAACACACATAGACACACTTATGTGTCACCCACTGACACACACTAAACACACACAAACATAATAAGTCACTGACTGTGTACACTGAACAGTCAGTCTCTCCACACCTGATCACACAAAGAAAAAATAGATATGCATAAAGTATAGCTATATATATGCACTATTGTATGTATAAATAAACACTTATTAACATCTACTATATCTATAGAATATATGATAGGTATTTAGACAAACACCTATATAGTATAACTTAGAAAATTATGATACACATCCCAATGAGGAGTCACAATCCTAATTTCTTCACAATAAACATCTATAGAAGCCAAATACATTAAAATACAACCAAAGTAACTTGCTACAATGAGAATTGAGATGTAATTGCATAAAACACCCAAAATAGAGCCATGTATCATACCGTATCGTGATACGACATACTCGTGTCCAATTATGGACACATAGCTAGTTTTTCAACCCCAATCTAAGTCTAATTAGACTAGATTGGCCTCATGACACACACTTGATATGTCAATCTCGTAATTTCTCTAAATTGCACACAAAACCCTATGTAGAAGACATAATTCACAACCAAATAGCCTAGAAATTCTTTATATAGGTAGTCCTATGTCATGGGAGGGTTCCTAATGGTCAAATGTATGATTTGGAACCTACAATAAAGGTAAATTTAGAATTGTACCTATTGGGAGATAGATTTCCAATAAATTATTCCTACAGACATGATCCATATACGATCTCCTTGCCAAAGCTCCTTCTCCGAGTGCTCATTGCTACTCCAAGCTCCAATGCTCCTTGAGTGATGAGAATGAGAGGGAATATAAAAGAATTAAAAGGGAATGATGGAGGGATGAAGTGAATTGGGGATCTAAAGAATTGAGGATCTAAAATGAGTGCAAATGAAGAGGAGAGAGAGAAAGAGAGAGAAGCCTCTCTATAGTGGCCGGCCCCTTCCTCCTTCTCCAAGTCACAAGCAAAAGTCTAAGTTACCTCCTACATGATGAATTATGGAGAATAATTAAGGAATGGATATTTGGGAATTCTTTACACTAATACAATTTAGTCTAATCCTTTTAATTAATTAGAGGAAATGGTCTAATAGGCCTAGTCCATTTGGACACACTAGTTGTCATGACAAGTCTTATTGGGTTCACTAGTGTCAAGTCTAAATAATAGGCTAGCCCACTAACTATAAATAAATAATGCAAGACACCAAATAATTATATAGCATACTAAGTAATATTTAATTCCTAAAAATAAAATAACTATGCCAAATTACTAAACTATCCCTATTTGGAAAAGTGAGGGTGACAACAGGTCATGCAGTACAGGTGCTACTAATAGCCTTGATCAGGACAGTTATAGGAATTCTCAAGTCATGAGTGTCCTATGTCGAGCCACTATCAGGAGTATCAGGATCAGGAGTAATTATTAATACATGATCCGAATTATCAGTACAGTATCAGAATTATCAATACAGGCTCAGGATTATCAGTACATGATCAGGATTATCAGTACAATATCAAGATTATCAATACATGATCAGTTTCATGTTAAGATTCAGGAGTTCATTTATAATGTATAATCACTAGATCATGTCAAGAAATTAAGATCAATATCAAGAATGTCAGGTTCAGGAAATAACGAGGATTAACTAAAATAATGGGATAAAAGAGAACTAGAGAATCATTAAGAGTTAAGCATATTAAAAAGAATACTGGCATGTAGGCGCATAAATTAACAATTCAGGGTTGGCGCATAAATCAGGAAAGAAAATAACATCTGCGCACAATGGGTCAAAAACTACCATTAGCGCACAAACGGGTATTGACACACAAATGACCAAAAATAAATTTGGCACACAGATCACTAATTCGGATAGTTTTGGCGCACCTTGATACAAAAGTACACTGAGCAAAGATGACGCACAATCATACTAAAGCACACTCCTAGGATCTTGGTGCACAATGATAGAAGTGCGTGAGCCAGGATCTTGGCACATAAATCTATCGTTGGCGCACAATGAAAGTCCCCAACTATGAACTTGGTGCACTTTTATCAATTATGCCAGCAGAAAGGTTTGGCGCACAAACAAGTTCAAGAAGGTCTACTGAAAGATAAAACATAAGTCTCGAAGTATGGCGCAACAGTCGAGATAACACTACAGTCGAGAACACAATTCTCGAGAATGGTCAGAAGTCATTGCTTAGTCATTAAGTAATACAAAAGGCTAAAAAGTGCACAATCTCTGGAGAAAGCCACATAGTACGCCACACAACAGAGTGCACCATTCTCCAGAAGCAACAAAGTGTGCCGATAAAGAAATATTACCAAAGTGCACCAACTCTACAATATTTGTAAAGTGCGCCAGCTTGGCTTTATTAAGTGTCGTACATTCTTGATGACTTGCAGACCCATTCAAAAGTGCTCCAAGTAGGATTAGCGTACTTTTGAAGGAATCATCATAGTATAAAACATACATAGGAGTAGAGAAGTACGCCCAGAATACTCAACATATCTTGGCGCACTTTCTGAGGAATTTGTGAAACACACACAAGTACGCTCACTAGAACTTCGCTTATGCGACAAGGGTGTAGAAGCATAAAAAATACGCCGGAGAATCATACGCGTAAAATCCTCAACATGCAGAAAGCCCGCGTAAAATAGAGCTCCAGTACTGTGTGGCGTAAAACATGACTTCAGAGCCATTGGCGTACAGCAGAGCTTCAACGCTATTTCAGCGTAAAACCTGTCTACTTTTAATGCAGCAAAAAGTTGTATGAGGAACTCTTCGTATTCCTTGAATGAACCTGTCAGTTGAAGCAGTGAACCTGACTCCTGACAAATAGTACTGCACAGCGATCGAGAGGACGGCTGTTATGATGACTCTGCATAGAACTACAGACTGTCATCTAATGACATAACTCTTAATATAAGACGTCGTTTACGC
The DNA here is from genome assembly GCA_036927795.1 of Iris macrosiphon. Lineage (NCBI taxonomy): Eukaryota > Viridiplantae > Streptophyta > Magnoliopsida > Asparagales > Iridaceae > Iris > Iris macrosiphon. Next base: position 87,786 of record JAYESA010000344.1, read on the forward strand.
ATTCAAGGAATACGCTACCTATTCTACACAGGCAGACATGAGCTTTACGCTCAGGATGAGACGAAACCAACAACCACGTCAAAAGCTGTCCTTCTTACAGAACTCAAGGCACGTCTCTACAATTAATGCGCGAGATGGGGGCAGATCTCTGCATTTAATGCATGAGATTTGGTTCTACTTTTAATGACTGGGTGAGCTATAATTAGGGCTAATACGTCCACATCACCATCCCCGCACATTACGCCAACCAGGCTATTTTCAACTATAGGAGCACGTCGTACGCTATCTCCTTGAAATATGCTGACCTGGCTATTTTTAACTGTAGGAGTACGCCGTATGCTATCTCCTCGAAATACGCCAACTCAGGCTATATTTGCAAAAGTGCATGATAAGGCTATGTGGCCCAGAATACGCTCAAGACCTCAGTCAAAGAAGGATAACTGGCTATCTTTTACGCTGGTTACCTATCCATGCAGCATCAAGCTTTACCCAGGATTTGGCTTCTACGCCGACATGACAGTTATTTGGCTTCTATGCCAACATGACAGATACTTGGCTTCTATGCCAACAGGACATCTATTTTGGCTTCTACGCCAACTTGACAACTATTCGACTTCTATGCCTACTTGGCTTTTACGCCTTCAGAACAGCTATTTGGCTTTTACGCTAACGAGACAGTTATTTGGCTTTCATGCCAACCTTCTCTACGCGAGGGGCAGTTACCTACGTGGCTTGCATGCCGTAATCTTCGATGAGCGATTATACGCATTACCTCATAATGGGACACGCATCACACGCCGATTCAGGAGATCATTCATACGTGGGTAGCAGTTATTATAACCGCCGCATAAAAGGTGCAGCTCTCTCCGCTGTTAGGTTTCTACGCCGATTGTAGCTGAACTCTATAAATAGAGGCCTCCGGCTACGGAGGTCAAGGGTCGAATTCAAGGTAGAGAGTATATCCAGAGAGTGTTTTGGCAACAAGAGTTCAATCCCTCCTGTAGTCTTTGAAGCTTCTTTTTCGTCTTCTACAGCACTTCTTCGTCATCGTGTGGTCAAAGGGACAAAGTGATCGACCGTAGATCAGACTCCTATAGCAATATTTCTCCAGAATTAAATTTTTGTACTTAACATCCTCATATAGGATTAATTGTACTTCTTTTTCTTGTTTGTAAACCAAAGAAAGGATTTCGTATAAACCTAGTTTTAATTTCTTTCGTTTATTATCAAACACAAGATGGCGACTCTGCTGGGGATGACTTTTTCATCTGACGAGAAAGTCATTGCTCAATACGATGCTGTATCCGTAGGATCAACGAAGAAGACTCTGGTCGTCCAGTTCGACCAATCGGCTTACGAAGACATGCTTCGAGCAGGGGGTAGCTCTCATTCCCTCTCTGTCCAGGACAACAAGAAGTTGCATAAAGTATGGATGCCCCGGACATCCTCTACCATTCCTGTGGACTCTCTCTCCGATCAACAAGGTTGTGACATCGCAACCTGTGCACCCCGTGCGTAAAACTTTGTCTCCCGTCTGTGACATAGCAGACAAAGCTTCTGGCAGTGCCTTAGTGCCAATCCAGAAGTCTACTCCGTGCCCTGCGCATAAAATTTTGTCTTCCGTCTGTGACGTGGCAGACAAAGCTTCTGGCAGTGCCTTAGTGCCAATCCAGAAGTCTACTCCGTGCCCTGCGCGTAAAACTTTGTCTCCCGTCTATGACGTGGCAGACAAAGCTTCTGGCAATGCCCTAGTGCCAATCCAGAAGTCTATACCACGCCCTGAGCGTAAAACTTTGTCTCCCATCTGTGACGTGGCAGACAAAATTTCTGACAATGCCTCAGCGTCAATTCAGAAATTCCAAATGCGCACCACGCATAAAAATATATCTTCCCTCTACGATGAGGTAGATGGTCCCTGCAATCACCGCAAGGGAGAACAAGTGGCGACCTCTCGGCTTTTACACCATCAAAAGAAGAATTTGCCCGTTCTTCAGATTACGCGGAATGCTGACAGCCAATTGAGGACTTCCTCAGTTTTATGCCAACCTGTGCAAAGCTCCAGATTACGCTAGGATAAGCACCTCAACGTAAAGAAGACCTGTTTTACGGGAAGATACGCTCCTCATGGATCATGTGCTACTCACATGGCTGAACTGCTCTACTCATATGGCAGAGAAAGTATTCTGATTCCTAATCTCCATATGCCCATTGATGTAAAAAAAGCAGAATAAGCCTTCTTCTTATGCTAATATCGCTGATTTGCGTGATTTCTTGATCCAGAAACGCAAAGACAGAGGTCAAAATCAAGATTTAGCACCCCTAACTTCCAAGCGTGGGGAGATCATGTGGGAAGATGCGTCAACATCTAATGTCGTCATGACAGGTGGGCCACATGAAGAATCTGTCTTTATTATTCAACCTACTCGCAACGATCAGCATCAAATAATCTTCGATCAAATGCGAAATAGACCGATTGTACAAGAAGATTCTCACGAGTCTGATGCTGGAAAAATCCAAATCCACAGATATAGCCCACATGATTTAAAGATTATACAAAGCATGGGTTATGATTTGAAGTTGAAACAAGGCCTCAACTATGGAAAAGGCAGACGAACACTGTTGCATGGTAATCCTTACTGTCAACAAACTCATTTTGGGTTGGGGTATACCGCATCTCTTGCAAATTCCAAACCTCCAGAGTCTGATCCTGCAATACCAGAGGCAGGTCCTGCTAAATCATCTTCTGTGGACAAAGGAGAACCAGACAACGACATGTCTGGGGGTAATCTCCCTCGACAAAATAGGGCAGCATCTAAAGTTGGGGGTAGAATTCTCTCTGTGTCCGAAGATGAGGCAACGATGACCATCTTCCCCGAAGACCGTAAAAGGAAAACATATTTTACGGTCTATTTTCCATGTTCCCGGAAGACCGTAAAACTCAGGGCAGAGGCAATAATCTGGGTCTATTTTCATTTTCATGTTTGGATAGACCACACTCAACGAATCACTCTTTCAAAGAGTTTTTCAGACATGAGTTCACGTCCATATTACCTCTGAACTGCTGTCATAATATTTCTCTCAGGCTGAGTTTGTCATGTTCATATTACCTCTGAACAAACCTTCCTGGTCCGACTATCGATTATCATGTCCATATTACCTCTGATATCGGTTTTTATCTCAACTTAACACCCGTACTTGACTCTAAGTACGCCAGTGGTGTTAGGTCCACAAAAACTGTCATGTCTATATTACCTCTAGCAGGGCTTGTCCTAAACTTATTACTTGCACTCTCATGCACAAGAAGTAATAAGGTCTACCAAAAATATTCTGTGGAATGCCTAATTATTCATGTCCACATTACCTCTGAACTATCCTCATTTTCCCCAGCGAAGAAAAAGTCAGTTCATGTTTATATTACCTCTGAACTATATCTCTCCCCTATCCCCACAGAGTCATATTTTACCGCAGCTGTATTATCTCTGGCGGGACTTGTCTGAAACCTATTACTTGTACTCTCGTGCGCAAAAAAGTAATGGGTCCACAAAAATCTCCCTGCAGGATGTCTTTTACCAGCCATAAAACCTATCACGTCCATACTACCTCTGATAGGGCTTGTTTCAAACTTATTATTTGCACTCAACGTGCGCAACAAATAATAGGTCCACCAAAGATCCCCCATTGGGATGTCCTCAACAAACTAAATTTCGCACAAACAATCATAAAGAAATGGAGGGTCCTTATATGATTGCAAATAACACTTACAGATTAGCCAAGTCTAATAAAAAATTTGATAATGGCCACTATCAACTGCAAATTCCCGAAGAAGTACTATACTTAATCTCCCTTGCTCAAAAGGAGTATGGTGAAGATCTTATTCTAACGATACCATGCACAAAGGTTAGCCGGATCATATTATATCAGATTCATATGACCTCTTAATAAATATGCTTAACTAATTTGTAAACCTATCATGTTCATATTACCTCTGATAGTGTTTAGTATACAAATTTAGTTGGATTATATTCTATCAGGTTCATATTACTTCTGAATAGATTTACATTCAGCAAAACCTTAACGAAAGTATGTCATGTTAATGATACCTCTGATATCACTTTCATCTTAGCCTATCATATTCTAAAATGATGGGTCCACAAAGTCAGTGAATATATCTTTATTATCTCTGAGAAATTACAGGAGAAAAAAAAGTATATCATTGGGGAGGAGCAGTCAAATCACGAATCTGCTGCGCCAAAGCGGCCATCCTCTCATTCATGGAGTCCAAGACGTTAGCGCGAGCCCGCTCCAGTCGTACCTCATCATCACTCAGGAGGGATAGTTCAGACCGAGCCTGTACAAAATCGGCACGAATGACACCCATATGTGCCAAGTTTCGCTGAGCTGTATCCATTCGGCCCTTTAACTTATCTCGAGCTGCTAATGACTGGAGAGCCCACTCCTTTGCCTGAGCAAGTTTAGCTTCCAATTTGCGGACCCTCGCTTCATTTCCCGTATGTTCGGCCTCGTACTTTGTTAGATGAGGAATAACCTCCTCCAAGACAGCCTGTTCTACATCCATCTCCTGCTGCTGTGTCTGGATGGATTTATTCAAGCATTCTATCTGTTCAGCAAGCTTCGCAGTCAAGGAGTCGTACTCGGCCTGAATCATATCGTCGACGTTGCCTCGAGATAGCTGCAAATATTCGTTAATAGGTTGTTCTAAACCATTAACTATGTGCTCCAACGCATCAGCTCGTCCAGCGTCGTTAACATTTCTGAGCGGCGCTATCGCAAGCTGGGAGGACGTCAGCAGATTATCAAAGCTCATATTCTTCTCCAGCACCATGGAAATTAACTCCTTCAAACTGAGATAGAATAGACTGGTATATTGTTCAATCGGCATATCGAAGACCGGATGCACACTAGGAGTGGTTGCAATACCAGGAAATCTCCTTCCAGGAATGACCGCGGAAGATTTTGCCATGGTCGTTGCCTCTACAGATGGTGCTACAAAAGAATGAACACCAGCAACGGTTGAAGTTGCTGGCGTACTCAACGAAGAAGGCACAGTCATGATGATGGGCTCATCCTCCTCTGAAGATATCTGAACTGCTGTTGGCAAGACAACACCCGAAAACATTGCAGACGAAGGATCGGCAGCTTCAAAGCATGCCTCTTCGATATCAAACGCCGTCGTTTCATCGGCAATATCTGCAACAAAGTCAAAGGTTACATCAACTCTGCCCTCCCCTGAGATGTCTTCACCTGAAGAAGACAAGAGAAAGTTAATATCAATTTGATGTTAATTTTCCAAAAAAAGGCGTAAAGACAACATTTACCCATGGCCGATGGTATATATGTCGCGTTCGCAGCCTGAATAGCTAAATCATCTCTTAATGATGCTAGACAAACTATCATACCTGGAGAAGAGGGTGCACCAACTGACACTGGCGGGTAGTCTTCCCAGTCTTTACCAAGATCCACTCGAGGCTCATCGGGTGGAATCTCGCTGGAAATACTTACAGACGAAGTAGGGGTTACTCCCATTATTGGTCTGGATAAAGGTATATGGAATCTTATTATGCTCGGCCTCGGAGGCGATCTCGTTGCACTACCAGAAGCAGTAGTAGCAGCGATCTCGAGCAAAGAATCTTCGACACTGCCAGCCGGAACTATAGAGGTTCCCTCTCTAAAAGGCGAAGGACCTCTAATCAAAGAATCATCCCCAACAGGAGAAACGACAGGCTCGCTCCTAGAAGCCCCCCTAGTGGAAGCCCTTTTCGGACCTCTGGCAATCTTCTTCTTGCGAGGGAAAGGCTCTTTCGGAGTATAAGCCTTCCGTTTCTGGGGTATAACGAGAGGCTCTGTCGGCGGAGCTATTACGCCTCTCGGTATTGTTAACAAGATCTCGTCTGCCCCGGCGATGTCTTTATTCTCATCCGAGGAAACAGACGAAATCTCCTCCCTTCCACTATACTTATGGGAGGGCATCCTAAAACTTCCATTCACATCAAAATCGCGATGGAAGCTATTAATGGATGCATAGAACTGCGTATACGAGTGAAGGATGCGCAACTCCATAGAGAGAGAAGTCGCGGATACAGCAAAAGTTGTACCAGTACAGCCCGTAATAAAGTATCGCCATCCTCTGGCTCCATCAATAAGTCCACCTTTGGACTTGAAGCTGGTAATGGCATTCCCCATATGCAACTGGTCATACCCAAAATGCCTGGCGAACCGACTGGGCAAATAAGGCTCCAGATAACAGCGGTCTTCACTTCTGTACAGCAAATGTGAAGGTCTAATGCAGACCAACCAGTAGAAGGCTTCGGGAGAAAGAATGGTCCTCCCTTGACCCCCATCCTTAAGCTTCTTCCCCTGTTGATTGATATGTACAGGGGGGACGATACATAAGAGTTTCCAGCTGTGGGCAACATTTAACGCCCGCGGCAATCTATGACGGTCGTCACATTCCAAGAGGAATTCTTGTAATTCAACAAGAAGTTATTTCCCGAACCGCTGGCAGGACCGGAAGACATCACCCTAGTGTTGTGAAGAACTAACCATCCCATCAAGTATAGGAATGATAATTCCACTCGGGGAAAGCTTTTGTGCTGCGTATCATCAGCAAGCAGCCCATCAGTAAGGGCCCTCATACCTGCTTGTATTCTACATACCATAGCAGGGAGCAAGCCCAGTCTTGCTCCGAACACCAAATACACTGTAGACCATAAGGTGTTACGATGGATGCGATCCGCAGATGCGATGCCAGGCACTACCCAGCGGCAAAGCCAGACGGAGAGGAAGCCAGCCAATTGAGCTTCCCTTGACAGAGGCTTACGACAATGCCTCATATAACTGAAGGCTTTTGTGCCTGCAGGGCAACCCTCTATCTCCTCGTCAAAAATATGATCTGGAGCCCCTGCGTCTTCAATAAGGTCATCGACTGTGTTAGCATTGAGCATGTTCAGGAGGTTTAAAGGCCTATCTCGGCTATCTACCACCTTGTCCAGCTTAACACTTCTGGCCTGGTAGAAGAAGAGATAGGTTGCCCACTTGTTGATGTGAGCCAAATCGGAGGGCTCCTTGTAGAAAGTGGTGCAGGCAAGATAGTGGCACATTAGCTCCTGATATACTGCCACTGCCCGAGGGTTTGTATCCCTCAACTCCCTATTTGTAGGGAAGTACTCTTCATAAGGAGCATCCCCCATTGGCAGCTTTGAAATCTCTGCCATCTCATGAAGGGCTAAGCCCAACTCACCCAACGGAGTAGCAAAAGTCCCAGTGAGCGAGTTGTATCGCTCCATCAAGGCTAAGAACAAGTTAGGGTTGATAGGCAGCCCAATACTTATGGCACTCACGGCCGCAAACAAACTAATACTTTCTAGCTCCGTCTGGAAGTGCTTCAGGGCCCAAGCAGTCAAACTGGCCCATCGAAGATTCCCCGGGCTAAGCCATCCACTGGTCCGAGGGTTGACCCTGGGGTACATTCCTCCCTGCCCCATAAAGTCATTGCAGAAGGTCGATATCTGAACCGGCTGGATCAACGAAGTGTCCTCACTCGGGACACTACCCGGCAGCAATCCTCTAAAGGGCATAGCTGGGCCCGAAGGACGGCTCATATAGGCCCCCCGGTCGTATTCCTTGTTGTATAAGATCTACCCCGGTCGGCCGTGAAGATTGGGAGTCAGGGTCCATGCCATCTTCCTAGGATGTGTGGCGTGTAAAAATGCAGAGATGGGGTAATCCCTGAGCATCCGGGGCAGATACATGACCGTGCCCTCAGCAGTAAAAACCTAATCCTCCTTCTTGGGTTTAGTCTGGGACTGTTTGTCGATCACATCTCCGAACAAGAAGCCTGGCTTCTTATACTCTGTCCCGTCTATGTATGTCAGAGGCTCCCCATTGATCATACTCAGCAGCATGCGTTCTCCTTGGGACGAGATTAGGGTCCCCCTTTCTTCAGGATAATTGGCTCCAGAAATGGGGAATGTCACATGCGACAAGTCCTCCAAATAGTTCGAGTTCAGCATCCCGGCAGCAGAACCCATCACCTCAGCCAAGAGAGGGATCTGCAAGTCCACTACAAACTGCAAAAAAATCAGTCAGTTTCTACACTAGACGATACACTCTTAAGTTTACGCCAAAGATTATCAATCTGAGCTTTTACGCCAAGACTGCAAAAACTTGAGTCTTACGCTGGAACTTATTTTCGAGGCATAAAATTCAAGGTTGGTAGTAGACACCAAAATCTAACAGTCTGAGCTTTTACGCCAGATTGACAAAATTTGAATTTTTTACGCCAAAATTCATATCCAGCGCGTAAAATTCAAAAGTTTGCAGTTCTACACCAAATTTTGACAGTATGAGTTTTTACGCCAGACTTTAGAAATATAGAATTTTTACGCTGACACATTAGAAATGTGCGCGTAACAATAAAACATCTCCGTACATCCTCCTCTTCGAAGAGGCTCTTAGTATAAAAGATGACCTTGCGCGTGCACGTACAACATGCGCGAAGGATTTTTTCTTCCGAAGTCTTTACCTATAATGTCCGGAGCACAGCTCGACGGCGGAGCGCTGCGTTCCGATCGAGGCTCGTTCAGCCCAATGGGAGTTGCTCGTGCTTGAGCAGTGGAGCGGGAAGAGGAAGCGACCTTCTTTCCTTTAGTAGTGGAAGCCTGTTTAGGTGCCATGGCAATTCTGAGTTCTCAAGAAAGAGACGAAGAAGAAGGGTTCTTGAAAAGCAAGGGTTTTGGGAAGACAGATAAAAGTTTTCTCTCTCAGGACTTTGGGCTATTTATAAAGTTCGGATAACGCTTCGAATCCCTAACCAAATTTGATATTTAATATTCGGTTATGATTTGGGACCACGTCAACCTATAATTTAGGGAAGACGGGCAGTCAGTGGATCCAGATTTTACGCGCAAAACAGATCTATGATTTTACGCTAAGGAGCTTTTACGCTCGAGAGGCTACAAATCTACGATTTTATGCTCAGAAGCTATAAGTCTATGGTTTTACACTCAGATGCTTTTACACTCATGAGCTTTTACGCTCAAGAGGCTACAAACCTACGATTTTACGCTCAGAGGTTACAAATCTATGATTTCACGCTCGGAAGCTTTTTACGCTCAGAGGCTATAAATCTACGATTCTACGCTCGAAAGCTACAGACGGCCAATTACAAGGGTCTATGCAGAAGATACTCCTTCTTGGCTACAAGACATTCCAAGTGCCTGAAATACACAGAGTTCAGCATTGAAGACGACTCTTCTTCTTGGGTCATTTGGAAGTTCATCCAAAGTCCAGTCAGAATACTTTATAAAAGTTCAAGTATGGCTTGGTCGACAGAAATTTCTTGCCTTTCTTAAAAGGATTTTCGGGAAACCATTCTTGAAGATGATGATCTGAATAAAAATTATTCGTATCAGAGAAGTGACAGTTCAGAATTCTACGCGACTCCTCGTCCAAAACAGCATGACAGTTTGGATCTTCAACTTAAATGCTAAGGAGTTTTCTACGCGTCTTCTGCTACGCGTAAAAGATGGGATAAGATCAAATACTCTTTTATCGGAGTTGGCATAGAATTATTCAGACGTGCCAAAGTTGCACACTATTCAGACTTTCTCACAGCAAATATGGCAAATCATCAGATGCGTAAAAGAAGACAATTTTATTAATCATGATTACATATGATGGAAATCCAGTCTACAAAGGATTTTTCATCTTCATGATTACATATGATAGAAATCCTTTTTCTACAAAGGGGTTTCTTATTTTTATTTAAGATCACACCAAGAATCTGTTTTGCCAGGTTCTCATATTGGTGTAGATCTTTTTCGTCTTCTACAGCAGTTAATAGGCTTCTGCGGCCGATTAACAAGAAAATGATTAATGTCGGAAGGATACAGAATTGGGCATGTATCAATTTCGCAAGCCCACCCTCCATACACCATGGTAGACATGCCCTAGAAATTGTGTTGGGGGTTCATACCCAACTCAATACTGGAAGACAGGGCCAAGCTGTCTGCCTTCGTCCAGCGCCATGATGGGAGAAAATACAGCTTGCAAGTTGTGTGGTCCAATACGACCCTTCCTCTCTCCTAGACGAATCGCCATATGAAATTACTGATCATCCCGAGCAAAGGAAGCTATGATATCCTTCCATGATCCATCGTTGCAGAGGATATTTGCTCGAAGATGCCTCTTTTTATGGCTCCTTACATGCTGGAAGAACATGATCTTCTTCTTTCTCAAATCAACCCAAAGAAGCTTGAAAACCATTTCTTTGTGGTGAAGGAAGTGTGGAAAAAATAGGTTAACCCATTCGCCTTTATATAGGCAGAGGAGAACACACCGAATCCCAACAAAATCCTAAAAATTTGCCGAGAAATCAGCCTCGCGGAACGAGTCAACCTTGACCGTTTCATACTTCATTCAAAGTGTTTCAAATTATGAGGAATTTGAAAACTTTGAAGGGGGTCTTGTAGAAGCATAAAAAATACGCCGGAGAATCATACGCGTAAAATTCTCAACATACAGGAAGCCCGCGTAAAACAGAGCTCCAACACTGTATGGCATAAAATATGACTTCAGAGCCATTGGCGTACAGCAGAGCTTCAACGCTATTTCAGCGTAAAACATAGCTCCAGAACAACCCGCGTAATACAGTATTTCCAGACTGCTTCGACGTAAAAAGGTTGCTACATCGCCACTTCGGCGTAAAACCTATCTGTTTTTAATGCAGCGGGAAGTTGTACGAGGAACTCTTCGTATTCCTCGAATGAACCTGTCAGTTGAAGCAGTGAACCTGACTCCTGACAAATAGTACTGTACAGCGATCGAGAGGACGACTGTTATGATGACTCTGCATAGAACTCCAGACTGTCGTCTAGTGACATAACCCTTGATATAAGACGTCGTTTACGCATTCAAGGAATACGCTGCCTATTCTACACAGGCAGACATTAGCTTTACACTCAGTATGAGACGAAACCAATAGCCACATCAAAAGCTGTCCTTCTACAGAACTCAAGGCACGTCTCTGCAATTAATGCGCGAGATGGGGGCAGATCTCTGCATTTAATGCATGAGATTTGGTTCTACTTTTAATGACTGAGTGAGCTATAATTAGGGCTAATACGTCCACATCACCATCCCCGCACATTACGCCAACCAGGCTATTTTCAGCTATAGGAGCACGTCGTACGCTATCTCCTTGAAATATGCTGACCTGGCTATTTTTAACTGTAGGAGTACGCTGTATGCTATCTTCTCGAAATACGCCAACTCAGGCTATATTTGTAAAAGTGCGTGATAAGGCTATGTGGCCCAGAATACGCTCAAGACCTCAGTCAAAGAAGGATAACTGGCTATCTTTTACGCTGGTTACCTATCCATGAAGCATCAAGCTTTACGCAGAATTTGGCTTCTACACCGACATGACAGTTATTTAGCTTCTACGCCAACATGACAGATACTTGGCTTCTATGCCAATATAACATCTATTTTGGCTTCTACGCCAACTTGACAACTATTCGGCTTCTATGCCTACTTGGCTTTTACGCCTTCAGAACAACTATTTGGCTTTTACGCCAACGAGACAGTTATTTGGCTTTCATGCCAACCTTCTCTACGCGAGGGGCAGTTACCTATGTGGCTTGCATGCCGTGATCTTCGACGAGCGATTATACGCATTACCTTATAATGGGACACGCGTCACACGTTGATTTAGGAGATCATTCATACGTGGGTAGCAGTTATTATAACCGCCGCATAAAAGGTGCAGCTCTCTCCGCTGTTTGGTTTCTACGCCGACTGTAGCTGAACTCTATAAATAGAGACCTTCGGCCACGGAGGTCAAGGGTCGAATTCAAGGTAGAGAGTATATCCAGAGAGTATTTTGGCAACGAGAGTTTAATCCCTCATGCAGTCTTTGAAACTTCTTTTTCGTCTTCTACAACACTTCTTCGTCATCGTGTGGTCAAAGGGACAAAGTAATCGACCGCAGATCAGACTCCTATAGCAATATTTCCCCAGAATCAAATTTTTGTACTTAACATCCTCGTATAGGATTAATTGTACTTCTTTTCTTGTAAACCAAAGAAAGGGTTTCGTATAAACCTAGTTTCAATTTCTTTCGTTTATTATCAAACAAAGGGTTCCCTGCGTACTTTTTGTATATATTCTTAGGCCAACTTTGCATTCTTCGACTTCTTGTTCTCGGGCTCCATGAGCAATAATACAAGAAAATAAAAATTATCATGAAGACAAGTTCTAAAAATTAAGCAAATGAAACTTATTAAGTGATTAAACAAGTTATTCTAAGAATCAAAACAAGATCCATGGTTGTTCCTTTGGTTGGCAAGATGTACTTGCCTACGGTCAAGTTCTATCCTAATACCAACACTACCAAGGTCACACACGGCCAAGGCCAAGATCGACTGCTGCTCTTTGCTAGGAAAGAAATGAAGAAGGAAAGAGAAATAAAAGTGAAAGAAGGAGAATGTGATTGCTTATATAGCCAATGGATTATTATAGGCCATTAGATCATAATCCATGACCCTCACCAGGGTTCATCACAACCACCCTCCAAGAAAACTAAGGGACCAACGGTCCAAAGCATGCAACTAAGAGAAATTTACAAAAATAACCTAATCAATGCATGAATGGTATAAAACAAAATATAAGCATTAAGCAAACTATACATGTATAATACACATATATCGGGTACGTATACTAGAACTGTAAGACGAGTCTCACACATGGTCACATGATCAATCCTCATATATGTCGTACCGTAGTATGGTACACGCTAGATACGAATCCACTTTGTCAATTAATAGCTCAAACTGGATTCACCCGAGCATGATGCAACAAACAACAAGTCCTAGCCACCCTTTGGTAGTTGACCCATATACCATGTCTGTGCTGGGGAAATAATATAATAATATCACATATCGCGTAGTATATAAGGCATTCTCGATGCATAGCCTAAAACATGTAATCACATAGTACGTAGCAAGTTATGTCGCACCTCAGTACACATTGATCATGTAACACATAGCACGTAAAAAATTGTATCAGCACAGATACAAGTATTCGATTCAAATTACCAACTAATTAATGGGTCACATAAGTCTTGATCGTATTGGAACACATATCTCATGTTATGCACCTAGCTGGTTAGTCATTTATGACATTGTCAATTCCTATCATATGGCCATGTCTAGCACAAGGTCGGGTCACTAAATCCATTCTTCCCTAGGATCAAGCACAAATAGTTGTCATGGCCAACCACATAGAACAAGGATATCCAAATAAAATAGCTAAGTCGCATGCACCAACTTGATGCATGAGACAGACGTCGCATGGACTGTCGGTCGTATACTACTCCAGGCCACATGCCCCTCCAGGTCGCATGCTCCTCCAGGCCGCATGCTACTCCAATCTGCATGCTCCTCCAGGTCGCATGCTACTCCAGGCCGCATGAGACTCCAGGCCGCATGCTACTCCATGCCGCATATTACTACTCTAGGTCGCCTGAGACTCCATCTTCCCCAACAACATGTTTCGGTCACGGCGGAAACTCTGAAACCCAAATCTTGTTTCTTCCATAGAAACCTCGTACGAACCCCAAATCTAACAAAGTAAAGTTCTAAATCACTTAGAATCAAATGCTCCTTAAGACAGAACAAATAGTTTTTGAAAATAATAAGTTTTTAGAGATCAAATCCGAGAAAACTCACAAAACCCATAAAAGCTCTAACCAAAAATATAGATCTAGGCTAATCCGTCCATCAAAATTAAAAATTATAAGTACTAAACATAATGAGAATTATACAACAAACAAAGACCAATTATATGGAGGGTTTTTTCATTTCTCATGCAAGGTGTACTTGCCTATGGAGAGGGATAGAAAACCTAAGAGAGAGAAGAAATGGAAGAATAAAGAGAGAGAAAGGTTTTGGTATATATATATATATATATATATATATATATATATATATATATATATATAGGGTTGGGTCCTCATATTAAACTCATGAATCCAACTTCTCAAAAAAATTGGTTTGGCCTACGACCAAACAAACAAAAATGTCAACAAGCAGGAATACGTTCCAAATATGTATATTGGGAACGGTGAGTGACATCTCTACTCACCTTAAAAAAATTCTGTCCTTGAAATTCGGATCCAAGTATAGCTAGAGATGTCAGAACAAACACGATACCAATTTACAAGCTAATTTACACACGCAAACAACCACACATAATGAAGAAAAGCAACATCACAACACATAGGTGATCAATAATCACATAATCTGAGATACGAAGGCATAAGAAAGAATATATCTTCTGAATCAAATATGTGTGGGTACTAGGATCGAATGTCGTTCTCACGCTCCCACGTCGATTCGCCTAGAGGGTGATGGCCCCAGGCAACCCGGACAAGAAAAATAGTCTTGTTCTTGATGTAAAATCCCTAATTCTAAAAACTATATTAAGTATTAAATTAATTATTTAATTGATTTATAGTAATTATTAGCTAAATAGAAGAAATAGAATTTATGGGATTTTATTTTTAGGTGTTTGTGCATTTAGGGGATTTATGGGAGCAATTATAATTTTACCTTAATTTATTCCATGTAGGAGATCCTGTGGATGACTGACAGATTAATTGTATGCTCTAAATAAATTTCTAGAATTATATATATATATATATATATGTAATGTTATTAAAGAAATAGATTAGAAAGAATTAAAAATAAAAAAGAATAAAAAAATCCTAATGGACCCTAACCCTAATCCATATCAAACCCTAACCCGCTTAGCATAACCCCACACGTTAATAAAACAACAGCAGTAGTAGCGTTAAGTCTCCCCCCCCCCGCTCGTTGAATATATATATATATATATATATATATATATATATATATATATATATATAACTAGAGAACCCCAAACCCTAATCTCCACTCGATCACCTCGACCCAGAGCCGCGACCGCTACGCCGCCCAGCCAGCACCGCCGGAGCAGCCCGCGACCACCGCACGGCCGTCCGCGACCCCGCGCCGTGACTGTAAAAATTGACTGCAACGTACCTGTGTTCAAGCCCTGTTTCCCGTGCCCCCGCTCGACCAAACTCGACCCCGTCTTCACTGGTACGTTCACAACTTAACCCTCTTCCATATCTGTATATTAGTTTACCTCAAACAGCGCATAAACCTAGGCGAAAACAACGACCAAGTTGATAAAAAATGACAACTTTTGGGATCGTAGAAAACTACGGTAAATACCTATGTTCACGGACTCGTATCTCCCACCACAGAGATCTGAATTCGGTTTTTCTTTTTTGGTATGCGAAGACCACCTAACCTAGTTTATTTTTTGTCAAATACAATAATTTATTAGTTACAGTGTGTTGAATTAAACCAGATTGAAAACCCCGAAAATATAATTTTTCTAAATTCCAGAAATTGCGATACGGAGCGCGCCCCGCCAAACGGGACCGCCCCGTCGGGTACCAAGTGTACCAAAAGTGCGGACAGTATACCCAGACGTGTGGACTTTTATGGAAACTGATTCGGACGCGTGTGCGCGCCAGAATCAACCCATATCCGCAAAAATTTCCCGTATCATGACTTTTGTAAAACCCTACGCCATTTAGTGCACGCTCGTCATAATGTGACAAAACTTACGCCACTGGACTCGTGGTATCGCGCTGGTCTTGTGACCAAATTTTCATGCAATTCTGAGACAGTTGACCAAGTCGCCTATTGGCGGGCCCTACGGTTGACTTTTTTGGCAAAATTGTGTTCAGCTCACCGGAATCCACATTTGGACATACAGTTGAGTTCGTATTGACATTTAGAATTGGTTTGACCTATAATTTATCCCATTTAGAGACCTTTACCCTAGGCACGCTTTTTGGTGCAAAATGGACCACATGTGGACCCCACTTTGACCCAAAATTACCGTTTTACCCATGTGTCCAAATTGGACGAAAGGGTAGTATTTTTTAGCTATCTCGCTTATTCTGGGAACTTTGGTGATGTTTATTTCAGCATCCGGAGATGTTCATTCCGAGGCCGTAGTTTCTGACTCTTGGTGTTTGACATCTGAACGTTACATTTTGCAGCTCTCTTGCCAGGCAAGTATACCTTGTCATTGTACTGTTATTCATATTCCATATGTTGCATGCATCTTTAGTTCTTTTACCATCTTTCATGCGAAAGTTGACCAACTTCTTGATCAATTGTTTTTGCTCACCATCCAAGTCCCCCATATAGCTGATAATTTCCGAGCAATTGGAAGTCGCTTCCCAACGAATGGACGAGCTCCAAGGAGGGAGGAGAGAGTGAGGCAATAACCATGCTTTCAGAGGAACTAGAGGAGAGCGAAGTGAGGTGACGTTACCCGATTCGCATGTCATAAATCTTTAGTAGTAGGCCCGGTTCAAAGGATGACGGAGTCTTTTTCTGTGAAGTGGGTAATTCAAAAGAAGCGCAAAATCATGCCTCAACTTGATAAATTCACTTATTTTACACAATTCTTCTGGTTATGCACTACGAGTGGACTGTTGTCGGAGAAAAGACAATGAAAAGTCCCCGCCCCTAAAACCTAGAAAAAAGCCCATTTGCTCCGCCTTTTCTGTCATTAGTTCATATATTTTAACTGCTATATAAAATACGTGTCCAAGGAAACTTGGATGCAACGACAGTGTTGTCGTGATTGTTTTTTATTATGTATATGCATTGACCTTATTTATGAGACCGTCCCATTATCATAAAATATCATTAGGTTTCATTGGCCGTGACACAGTTGTTACACGAGTTAGGAGTCTCATATAGATCACGGACTGCGTATTGGGTTGGCCTCCTGTACGTGTGGGCCGTGCGTTAGGGATAACTGATGTTAGAAACTTTGCATGCTAGAAGACTCAGCAGTTATTAGTAGTCCAGGGACATAGTCTATTGTAGTACTGTGGTCCAATCCTTTTCCTTGTTTGGTTGCACGGTTGGGCTATTGTACTAAAGATAGGCTATGAACCAAATCGTGTTATGGATATGACATGCTTAGAGCATGGGATGGGGAGAACAACAAGTAAGGCGTTTGGGCTCCTTTGCACTTTTCTTTGTTCGCCCGGACGCTCCGCCGGAGCGACGGATGGTGATGATCCCATTTATTATAGGCGGCCTCTGGTGTTCAAAAGACGACATGCTTTTAGGCCCCTGATTCTCCGAGAGAATCATGCCAATCCCATTTATGGCCAGATAGCCCACGTGTTGGAAAGTTGTTCTCAAACTGCATTCACATAGATGGTTAGGCGACCCATTAGATATTTATTTCAGTACTTTATTGGCATGCTTCTATGTATCTTGTTATGTCCCTCTGAGGACCTGGTCCCTTATCAGGAGTAGATGTTCATGAGTATTCGCAGGAGCGCAGATCCAGACTGGTTACTTATATTTTTCGAGGATGTCTTCTCTTCAAGCCCCGTGATTGTTAGTGATATTCTTATATTGTGTTTGTTGTGTTGCACTTATATATTCTAGTTGGTAGTAGATTTGTTTTCATCAAACTATTATCTTTAGATACTTTGTATTGAGATCTAGTTTCATAGATATTGATTATTTATTTATATTTGATTTTCTGTGGATGAGATTTAGATTATACCCTATGACTTGTGATAGATTTATACCACTTGTGGATTGATATTCATAATACAGCGTACGTATGCGTTATGGTTTCTATATGTTAGAGTTGCCATAACCATGCGGCTGTCATGCTTACGTGTCCTAGTCCTACGTATTTTGGGACTGGGACGTGACATATTTTTAGTGGTAGCCCATGCAGGTCGAGAGCATATTGTCTCGGTTATGTTACTGTACCGAGCAAGCCTGCACCTAGGAATAGAGTATAGGATCTCATCCATAATTGACTATGATTTACCTTTCTTTCAGTCTGTTCTATTTGAATAATTGAATCATGCTTGATTCATGTACTTCCTAATAGCTCCTTGAGTATAGCCTCTGGTAGAATATAGGAATCCATGTTGTTAGGATAATAAGTAGGGTAACCTTCCTATTAAGAATACAACTAGAGTATTGACACATCACTAAGATACGAATACCTAGTGAACCCTAGCGCCCTTATCTATAGATTGGTTACCATTACCCCTTGATATATTTAATGAAGACTTGAGAGTAGTATAAACACTACTAGGATTAGTTTAAAGTTTGACCATACTGTTGACCCTAGTATTAAGGAACCAATAGGAATCCAAGGTTGAATATTAGGACTGGACTTAACTTTCATAGTGATATAATATTAGAACTATAAATTTAGCTCCTTGTCTTATTATTAAGCAGACAGTACCTTAGGAAGCCAAGAGGAATGAATGTAATATTTTCCTCGATCATACCCCGAACACAGAAGAGTAGTATCCCACATATTCCTTAGAAAACCATGATACTACCTAGAGACTTTCTATTTAAGTTCATATCTTGTTTCTCTGCTGTCACGCCCCAGTCCCAAAAATACGTAGGACTAGGACACGTAATCATGCCAGCCGCATGGATATGGCAACTCCAATATATAGAAACCAAATCCATACGTACGCTGTATTATGAATATCAAATCCACAAGTGGTAAAAATGTGATACAAGTCACAGGGTAAAATCTAAATCTCATCCACCAAAATCATATAGAAATAAATAACCAGTATCTATGAAAACTAGATCTCAACAAGAAGTATCTAAAGAATGATAGTTGGATGGAAACAAATCCACTACCAACTCAAATGGAGAAGTAAATACAATATAAGTACAACTCACTCAAACAATATAAGTACCCGCTACCAATCACGGCTCGAAGAGAAGACATCCACGAAGCTTCTATATCCTCCCAAATCTGTGCTCCTGCAAATACTCAAGAACAGGTACACCTGGCAGCGGACCAGGTCCTCAGAGGGACATAACAAGTATACTTAAACACATGCCAATAAAGTACTGAAATAAATATCCAAAGGGGTCGCCTAACCGTCTAAAGTGAATGCAGTTAAGAACAACTTTTCCCACAAGTGAGCTATCTGGCTGAAAACTGGGATTTGGCATGGTTCTCTTTTGAAGATCCAGGGGCCCAAAGGCACATCGTCTTTTGAACGGCGGAGGCCCGCCAATGTACATAATATATAAGGGTCATCACCACCCGTATCTCCAGCGGAGAATCTGGGCGTCACAGAAAAAGTGCAAAGGAGCTCAAATGCGGTACTTGTTGTTCTACCCACCCCATGCTCTAAGTATGTCACCTCCATGACACAATTTGGTCCATAGCCTATTCTTAGTACCCTAGCCCAATCCTGCAACCATACAAGGACAAGGATGGGACCACCGTACTACAATAGGCTATGTCCATGGACCTCTAATAACTGCCAAGTCTACTAGCATGCAAAGTTTCTAACAGCAGTTATTCCTAACGCACGTCCTACACGTACCGATGATCAGTCAATACGTGCGTCCGTGATCTATATGAGACTCACAACTCGTGTAAAAATAGGTGTCACAGTCAAATGAAACCTAATTGTGCTACATGATAATGGGGTAGTCTCATGAACAAGGTCAATGCAATACATAAATAAAAACCTATCGCGACGTCACCGTCGCGAGCATTTTATATAACAATTAAAATATATGAACTAAGGACAGAAAATAAAGATGCATGCAACATATGGAATATAAATAACAGTACAATGGCAAGGTATACTTGCCTGGCAAGAACTGCAAAATGTCATGTCCAGATGTCCAATACACAGGACCAGAAGCTATGGCCACAGAACAAATATCTCCGGATGCTGAAATAAATATCACCAACATTTCCGGAATGAGCAAAATAGCTAAAAAGCACATCCCTTTCGTCCAATTTGGACACAGGGGCAAAACGGTAATTTCGGGCAAAAGTGGGGTCCACGTGTGGCCCACTTTGCACCGAAAAGCATGCCGAGGGTAACAGTCTCTAAATGGGATAAACTATGGGTCAAACAACTCTAAATGTCAATACGAACCCAACGGTATGTCCAAATTTGGATTCCGATGAGCCGAACAAAATTTGGTCCAAAAAGTCAACTGCGGGACCCGCCAATTGGCGATCTGGTCAACCGTCTCAGAAATGCGTGAAATTTGGGTCACAGGACCAGCGCGTTACCACGAGTCCAGTGGCGCAAGTTTCGTCACAATCTGACAATCGTGCACAAAATACTCGCGAGTTCCACAAAAGTAGCGACACGAAATGTGTCTGCGGATACGGCCTGATTCCGGCGCGCTCACGCGTCCGAATCAGTCCCCACGAATTTTCACGTGTCCCGTTATGCTGTGTGCACCATTTGGTACATTTGATACACGGCGGGGCGGTCCCGTTTGCGGGGCGCGCTCCGATCTCCAACTTTTGGAAAACCGAAAAAAGTGGGTGCGCACAGTTTTGTGACGAATATATTTTTGTCCACAGCAACTAATAGCACAAAGTTATAATACAGAAAATAAACTAGGTCATGTAATCTACAGGTATAAAAAAGAATCACCGAATTCGGATCTCTGTGGTGTGAGATACGAACTCGGCAATATGGGTGGTCAATCTGGAATTCTGCGATTGCAGAATTCTGTCTGCTCGTCCAACTTTGGACGCTGTTTTTCACCTAGGGGCACACGTTTTCCGAGGTTGACTACAAAACAAATACTGGAGAGGGTTGAGGGAAGATCATACCTATAAAAACGGAACAACGTTTGGATGAGCGAGTCAACGGAAAAACACGCCGGAGCGAAGGTGCCTCGAGTGGGAGACTGCAGTTCGCGATGTCGGCGTCGACGGGATGATTGGATGGCTTAGGGAGACTTCTCTGGCTGCGGTGACGGCTCTAGATGGGAAGAAAAAGTCTGGAGTTTTAGGTTAGGATTTTGGGAAGCTAACTATATATATATATTATATATATTAGGAGAGAGAGAGGGAGTTGGATCCGTGGGCTATGGGGGTTCGGGTTCCGCTGAAGGTAGTTCGGGTTAAGTATGCTAAGTTTCCGTAAGGGAAATTGGCAAGTTGGAGGAAGCAAGGTTCCTAGGAATTTTAGTATACTAAGTATACTAGGAATTGGTTGCCAGGGTGGTTCCGCCAATTGGTTGCCAGGGAGTAAGCAAGGTTATTTTAGTATACTAAGTAACTGCATTATAACTATTATTATTATATTATTATTATTAGTATTATTATTAAATTCTTATTTTCTTTTCTTTTCTTTTCTTTCTTTAAATATATATATATATACATTTATATATATTTGTATATACATATATATATATATATATATATATATACTCATAAGAAAATTTATAGAATAGGGTATGCACATCGTTAGGCTAGCAACAGCTCAAGGGGTCTCCTACATGGAATAAATTTCTAAAAAGTTCTGATGGTCCCACAAGTCATCTAAGTGCCCGAACACCTAACATAAAAATTATTAAAAATCTATTTCTCCTATTTAGACCTAATTACTACAATTTAATTAATAATAAATAAAATAAAAAGGTATATACGATTTCTAGGAAGGGGGTTTTACATCTGCAACCTTAAACGTTCGCTAATTGCGCGACGACTAAATTACGTTCTTCTTTTTTTCATCTTTTAACTCGTGCCACCTGACACTCCTGATTGTAGACTGAGTAATTTTATTCTATGTTAGGATATATAGTTTGCTAAGGTTATAGTTATAATCTTGAATTATGAATTATGTGCCTTATAGTTAGAACCTGATAGTTGAGTTGTTCATTTAGATTGTGATGATTATCCTCTAGTTGTAGATCACATAATTTGTACCCCCACCTCGATACAAGTTATATCCTCTTTCCCCTTAAAGGCCAGTAACTTTTCCATTCTTACTAGTTATACTTGTTCTATAAGCACTATGATTAAGACTTAAGATGACCATTACCTATATAATGCAACATGATACCCTAATAAGTACCAAGATATTTTTCTCGTAAACCCCAATAAGAGTTTCTGCTCTATTTACAAGTGCGAGGTTATTTTGAATCCCCTTAAGACTGTCACAGTATTAGTTTATTCTTTTAAGATGGGTAGTATGCTTCACAACCTAGTATCACATAGTTCTTTGACCTTTTATTGAAGTATAATGGAATGACACCAATTATAGACTTGCATAAGAAGAAAATATTTATTCAATTATAGAGACTGTAGAGTCTTATCTCTGTTGTGAACTTGAATTATTATGTACCTTCTTTCATCATAATCCAGCGTATTTATATTTATGTACTACCTTGACTTATGCTGCTATTATAGCCTAGTTTTGCAAGCTTATTCTTTTATCGAGCTTGATCATGATATATGTATTATTGGGTATACACACTAATACATTTCAGAATCAGTGTACCATGGCCTAGCTAACCATAGTGTGCTTGGTTCGCTCTTTGCATGACTACTTTACGTGGATTGAGATATATAGTTGACTAGTAGACGAATATTCTTGTCCTCTAGACATGTCAGAGCATATTATATCAAGTACGTAACCGTACTGATGTGAGCATGTAAATAGAAAATTTACCAAAATAGGATTTCAATCCAGAACTGCCTTGACAATTTTTATTTGAATTCCTTAAACGCCTTGGTCCACATACTTCTATTCTATTACCTCCCCCTTGAACTCTTTATTATTGTTTTCCGTCTTCCCCTATTTTGGAAAGACGAACGCTCGTGCTTGGTATAAGTTTGATATACAGATAGTACTAGATATACTCCATAGGCCAATCACATTACTTAGATATTTATTTTTCGTAATTAAGGGCATATCATAGGTGATACCTTTGGTGCTAAAACTTTGAGGATTGCATAATATGATTAAATAATTTAAGGAATATTTTTCTTAGATGTATAGCCTATTATGATAGATGGGTAAATTCTAAATTGGGTAGAAACTGCATTGTTAAATTTGAGGTAAAATTATTTTAGATTGTGATCAAATAGGATTAGATTGAGAGATTAAGTTATTTCAAATATGGAGAATTCTAGAAGAAGGAGTTAGGTGATGAGTATTTAATAAATTTTAAAATCTTGATATGTCAGACCAAATATTTATACTTTAAGTACATGATTTAAATTTTGAATATTGAAGGTTGAATCATCGTTTTGAATTTTGAGGATAAATATAGAATTTTAGACTTGAACAATTGGTAAGGTAGATTTAAAATTTTATAATTTGATGATTTGAATCAAAAGTTAAATTTTGATTGTTGGATCACCTATTTGAAATGTTGAGGATATAAATTAAATTTAAAAATTGAAAGAGTACAAAAATTCATAAGTTGAAGATAGGAATAATATTTAATTAGAAATGTTTTCTAAAGGAGATTATCATAGCTGGAGCTCGTGATATAAAATTGATATGTGTTATTTAATTCTTGAAGATGTTATATGGATTTAATTTAAATTAGGATGTTGATGATTAAAAAAAATGAGAAGAGATTACAATATGTTAAATTTTGATTAAATAGAGGTTACCTTAATTTGGAAAGTGATTGCGATGGATTAGAATAAATTTTAAATCTTGGAAGAGATTGTGATTGACTTGCCTTATATGCGAATGTGAAAGAATTAACAAATTATGCCTTATTTTAATTTTGAGGATAAAAATATTTTTAAGTTGGCTGGATTGTAAACCCTCTCACCTAAAACTAGGCCTACTTGGCTTAGAAAGAGAAACTATGGCTAGTTTGAATCCAATTAGAAATAGAACACAGTATTTTATTTAATTTTGCAATAATTAAATCACTTAGTGCACATTACCGTTGCTTCAATAATTGGAGCCCTGCACTAGTCATTGTCTTCCTACAATTTTATACCCTTGTCCTAGACGTGCTCGCCTTCTATTCTGACCTTTGCGTGACTTATAATTATGCTCTCTTGTGCTACATTTTAGTCGCACAATATTCGTCACGGAGGTTATTATTTAATTCTAAATAATTCCAACTTTGTATCCTTGTGCGTTCCAATCGAAATTGGAGACACAATCTTGACCCGTTTAGTACAACCCAATCTATGATAATATTTTACTCTAAGCCCTCTATGTCCATGACACTTGTGTTCCACCTAATATTATCCTCATGTACTTCTAATTAATTCAATAACACCTTGCGCATTAATTTTGATTAATTTAACCCAATTTTTATCTTTGTGCAAAATTTTTAATTGTTAGGCACTTTTATGTAAAGGTGCATTGGGGTATCCACACCATTGGATATGACACATGAAGAAACCTATTTTTTGTTCATATAAATTTTCCCCATGACCTTTGGAATGTGCAACGCGCAACATCGCCCCTCATTAAACCTAGCCTTGTATTTTAAACAATGTAAATTATAGCCCTCCAAACATCCCCATGATAATTGGAAAGTCATGGAGGTTAGGATAGAGGAAGGTACAAAATAAGCTACAAATCTCTATCTTATACCATCCTTGACTTTCTATCGTAGCTTAGTTTTAATTTCGAGGACAAAATTTTTATAAGTTGGGTAGAATATAAAATCCCTAATTCTAAAAACCGTATTAAGTATTTAATTAATTAATTTATAGTAATTATTAGCTAAATAGAAGAAATAGAATTTATGGGATTTTATTTTTAGGTGTTTGTGCAGTTAGGGGATTTATGGGGGCAATTATAATTTTACCTTAATTTATTCCATGTAGAAGACACTGTGGACGACTGACAGATTAATTGTATGCTCTAAATAAATTTCTAGAATTCTCTCTCTCTCTCTCTCTCTCTCTCTCTATATATATATATATATATATATATATATATATATATATATATATATATATATATATATATATATATATGTAATGTTATTAAAGAAATAGATTAGAAAAGAATTAGAAATAAGAAATGAAAAAGAAAAAGAAAAATCCTAATGGACCCTAACCCTAATCCATATCAAACCCTAACCCGCTTAGCATAACCCCACCAGTTAATAAAATAACAGCACTAGTAGCGTTAAGTCTCCCCCCCCCGCGCGGATGAGAACAAACCCCCCCCACTCGTTGTATATATATATATATATATATATATATATATATATATATATATATATATATATATATATATATATATAGAACCCCAAACCCTAATCTCCACTCGATCACCTCGACCCAGAGCCGCGACCGCCGTGCCGCCCAGCCAGCACCGCCGGAGCCGCCCGCGACCACCGCAAACGCCTTTGCTAGGAAAGGGGCTTTTGTTGCCTACGCTTCGCGCCTCGAGAAGCATCGGACGAGGATCCGAGCCAGACTGACCAACTTGTTAGTGAGCCCGGCTGTCCGCAACTGGAAAAATTGACTGCAACGTACCTGTGTTCAAGCCCAGTTTTTGTACCCCCGCTCGACCAAACTCGACCCCGTCTTCACCGGTACGTTCATAATTTAACCCTCTTCCATATCTGTACATTAGTTTACCTCGAATAATGCGTAAACCTAGGCGAAAATAGCGACCAAGTTGGCAAAAAACGACAACTTTTGGGATCGCAGAAAACTGCGGTAAATACCTAAGTTCACGGACTCGTATCTCCCACCACAGAGATCTGAATTCGATTTTTCTTTTTGGTATGTGAAGACCACCTAACCTAGTTTATTTTCTGTCAAATACAATAATTTATTAGTTGATGTGTGTTGAATTAAACCAGAATGAAAACCCCGAAAACATACTTTTTCCAAATTCCAGAAATTACGATACGGAGCGCGCCCCGCCAAACGGGACTGCCCCGTCGTGTACCAAGTGTACCAAAAGTGCGGACAGTATACCCAGACGTGTGGGCTTTCACGGAAACTGATTCGGACGCGTGTGCGAGCGCCAAAATTAGCCCGTATCCGCAAAAATTTCCCGTATCGCGACTTTTGTAAAATCCTGCGCCATTTAGTGCACGCTCGTCAGAATGCAACAAAACTTATGCCACTGGACTCTTGGTATCGCGCTGGTCTTGTGACCCAATTTTCACGCAATTCTGAGATAATTGACCAAGTCGCCTATTGGCGGGCCCCACGGTTGACTTTTTAGGCAAAATTGTGTTCATCTCACCGGAATTCACATTTGGACATACCGTTGAGTTCGTATTGACGTTTAGAATTGGTTTGACCTATAATTTATCCCATTTAGAGACCTTTACCCCTGGCACGCTTTTCGGTACAAAGTGGGCCACATGTGGACCCCACTTTGACCCAAAATTACCGTTTTGCCCTGTGTCCAAATTGGACAAAAGGGTAGTATTTTCTAGCTATCTCGCTTATTCTGGGAATGTTGGTGATATTTATTTCAGCATCCGGAGACGTTCATTCTGAAGTCGTAGTTTCTGACTCTTGGTGTTTGACATTTGGACGTTATATTTTGCAGCTCTCTTACCAGACAAGTATACCTTGCCATTGTACTGTTATTAATATTCCATATATTGCATGCATCTTTATTTTCTGTCATTAGTTCATATATTTTAACTGCTATATAAAATGAGCGTCCAAGAAAACTTGGATGCAACGACGGTGTCGTCGTAATTGTTTTTATTATATATATGCATTGACCTTGTTTATGAGACCGCCCCTTTATCATAAAATATCATTAGGTTTCATTGGCCATGACAGTTGTTACATGAGTTGTGAGTCTCATATAGATCACGGACTGTATTTTGGGTTGGCCTCCTGTACGTGTGGGCCGTGCGTTAGAGATAACTGTTGTTAGAAACTTTGCATGCTAGAAGACTCAGCAGTTATTAGTAGTCCAGGGACATAGCCTATTGTAGTACGGTGGTCCAATCCTTGTCCTTGTTTGGTTGCACGGTTGGGCTATTGTACTAAAGATAGGCTATGAACCAAATCGTGTCATCGATATGACATGCTTAGAGCATGGGGTGGGAAGAACAATAAGTAAGGTATTTGGACTCCTTTGTACTTTTTTTTGTTTGCCCGGACGCTCCGCCGGAGCGACGGGTGGTGATGACCCCATTTATTACAGGCGGCCTCTGGCGTTCAAAAGACGACATGCTTTTTAGGCCCCTGATTCTCCGAGAGAATCATGCCAATCCCATTTATGGCCAGATAGCCCACGTGTTGGAAAGTTGTTCTCAAACTGCATTCACATAGATGGTTAGGCGACCCATTGGATATTTATTTCAGTACTTTATTGGCATGCTTCTATGTATCTTGTTATGTTCCTCTGAGAACCTGGTCCCTTTCTAGGAGTAGATGTTCATGAGTATTCGCAGGAGCGCAGATCCAGACTGGTTACTTATATTTTTCGAGGATGTCTTCTCTTCGAACCCCATGATTGTTAGTGATATTCTTATATTGTGTTTGTTGTGTTGCACTTATATATTCGAGTTGGTAGTAGATTTGTTTTCATCAAACTATTATCTTTAGATACTTTATATTGAGATCTAGTTTCATAGATATGGGTTATTTATTTATATTTGATTTTCTGTAGATGAGATTTAGATTATACCCTATGACTTGTGATAGATTTATACCACTTGTGGATTGATATTCATAATACATCGTACGTATGTGTTATGGTTTCTATATATTGGAGTTGCCATAACCATGCGTCTGACATGCTTACGTGTCCTAGTCCTACTTATTTTGGGACTGGGGCGTGACACTTGAGCACCTTCTCCCTTCGGTACAATATGGATATATGTTGCTCCTCGTAAGATAAGTCGGTACAAACGACTAATTCAGAGTGATCGAGGATATGACTCATACCTACGCAACTGAGACACATAAAATACATCGTGTACCTCATGTAGCAAAGGCGAAAGGGTAAGACGATAAGCAACATCGCCTACCCGCTCAAGAATTTTGAACGGACCGACGTATTGCGGACTAAGCTTCCCGCGAACCCCAAATCTAATGACTCCACAGGTTGGCAAAATTTGTAAGAATACGTGGTCGCCGATAGAGAACTCTAAAGGCTTACGATGTTGATCTGCCTATTACTGATGCCTATCTTGCGCAACCCGAAGCCGCTCTCTAATCTTCTTGACAACTTCTACTATTTGAGTGATTATTTCTGGACTCAATAGTTTTCTTTCACCGATGTCATCCTATGCCAACGGTGACCTGCACTTTCTTCCGTATAGTGCCTCAAAGGGAGTCATCTGAATGCTTGCTTAATAACTATTATTGTATGAGAATTCGACTAGATGAAGGTGATCTTCCCAAGACCTACCAAGTCCAAGGTACAAGCTCATATCATATCTTTCAACGTCTGGATAGTTCTTTTTGATTGCCCGTCTGTTTCAGAATGGTAAGCGGTACTAAATCTCAACGTGGTGCCCAAACTCTGATGCAGGCTCTTCCAAAATTGAGAAGTGAATCGGGTATCTCGATCTAAAACTATGCTTACTGGGACTCCGTGTTGCTTTACTATTCGTCCATGTACATCTCTGCCAACTATTCTGTAGACTATCCTACCCGAAAACGAATAATGTGAGCACTTTTGTGAGACGGTCTACTATTACCCAAACCGCATCTCGACCCGTTGGGGCTCTAGGTAAACCAGTTACAAAGTTCATTATGATATGCTCCCACTTCCACTCTGGAATAGAAAGCGGTTGTAATAATCATGTCGGTATCTACTGCTCGGCCTTAACTTGTTGACATATCAGACATCGAGAGGCAAGCCGTGCTATCTCCCGCTTTATTCCATTCCACCAGAAGTGTTGCTTGATATCTTGATACATCTTGGTGCCTTTTGGGTGAATTGAGTACTGAAAACTATGCACTTCGGTCATAACTTCATGTCGGATATCTCCATTAAGTATACAAAGACGATTTTTAAATCTTAGCGTTCCATCCGCATGAATTGTCAACTCATTCCGTAGACCGGACTCACACTCTGCCTGAAGCTTCTGGACCTCCGGATCCTCTGCCTGATCTGTCTTAATCCTCTCTATATCCATTTCTTGAAGATCTTCTAGGATATGTCGCTGTGATGTCAACACAAATGCACTGTCTCTCCTGCTAAGGGCGTCTTCTACTACATTAGCTTGCCCGGATGGTACTGGAGTTTCGCGTCATAGTCCTTTATCAATTTTAGCCACCTTCTTTGTCTCATATTCAAGTCCTTGTGAGTGAATACATACTTTAGACTTTTGTGGTCCATGAATATTTACTCGATCGCCATATAAGTAGTACCTCCACAGCTAAAGTACAAACACCACTGCCACCAACTCCAAGTCGTGCCTTGGATAGTTCTTCTCATGATCTCGAAGCTGCCGAGATGCGTAAGCTATCACCCTTCCATATTGCATTAATACACACCCAAGTCCCTTGTCAGATGTATCATAATACACCATAAATCCTCCGAAATCTACTAGAAGTGTAAGGATTGGTGCCAAAATTAATCTCTTCTTCAACTCCTCGAATGCTACCTGGCATTTCGTTGACCAATCAAACTTAACTTTCTTGTGTGTCAACCTAGTTAATGGTGCTAAGATCCTTGCAAAATCTGACACAAATCTTCTGTAGCCTGCCAAGCCAAGAAAACTATACACTTTTGCTAATGTCTTTGAAACTGGCCAACTTTCTACGGTCTCAACCTTCCTTGGATCTACTGCCAGTCCTGCTCCTGAGATGATGTGACCCAAAAATGATACGTGATCTAAAATATGGTACTTCTGTAGCCTGCCAAGCCAAGAAAACTCGTACTTGCTAAACTTGGCGTACAACTGGTGCTCTCTTAGAATCTGCAAGACCTTCCAAAGATGCTCTTCATGCTCCTCTTTTCTACTGGAATATACGAGAATGTCATCTATAAATAACACCACGAACTGATCCAAGTATGGCATAAAACCTAATTCATCAGATCCATAAATATTGCTGGAGCATTAGTTAGTTCGAATGGCATAACTAAGAATTCGTAATGCCCATATCGAGACCTAAATGCTGTCTTGGGTATGTCTTGCTCCCGAACTCGTACTTGACGATACCCCGATCAGAGGTAGATCTTATAGAAAACCTTAGCCTTATTCAACTGATCAAACAAATCATCGTTTCTTGGTAATGGGTACTTGTTCTTCACTATTACTGTGTTCAATTGCATGTAGTCGATACATAACCGTGGTGACCCATCCTTCTTCTTTACTAGAACCATTGGCACTTCCCAAGGTGATCCACTGGCTAGAATAAACTTTCTTGCCCTCAGCTCTTTTACGTGTTGGTACAACATGTCTAATTTGATGGTGCCATCTGGTGGACCTTATAAGATATTGGTCTTACTCCGGGAATCAACTCTATTCAAAACTCCATATCTCTCAGTGGGGGTAAACTTGAAAGTTCATTGGGAAAGATATTTACAAACTCTTGGACTACCTCGGGAATTTGCTCTTCTTCTACTACTGCAACTTTGTCTTCACACTGATCTCTCATAACTCTTTCAAGAAAGAATTTTTCTATGCATGGGACACTAAATAACACTCTATCCTTATGTCAATCTATCGTAGCATGACTATCTCTCATCCAGTCTATGCCTAGAATAATGTCAAAGTTACCCATAGGGAACTCGATCAACTTGGCAGATAATAAACGCCCGCACACTATGATTGGACATGCTACACATACTCTACTAACTTCTATGAGCCCATTACCGGTGAGTATATTCAACCTTTCTGGCAATGTTCCGAACTCCAATCCAATACGTGTTACAAATTGTGCAGATACAAATGAATAAGAAGCTCCTAAATCAAATAATGCTATTGCAGGAAAAGATGCGACAAAAATGTTATCTGCCACTACATCACCTGATGCCAAAGCCTCCTCTAGTGGTAAAGTGAATGTCTATTCTTGGCCTTGTTGTGCTCCTTGTTGTGGCCTCCCTTGGTAACGCTGTTGTGGCCTCTGCTGTAAACACCCTGATTTTTAGCATAAATTTTAATATAATATTCCTGAATTTTCGGTAGTTTCTGGAAAAGAACCAAGATAATTAAGGATTAAGGATTTTTAAATACAGTTTATTGGAATTAAAATATTGTGAAAATAATATTTTATTGTGTAAAATGGAAAACCGGACATGTGGTATTTTTTGGTGAATTTATTGGACTCCGGAGACGCGTTTAAAGCCTTAAAACTTCTTGGGTGTTAAAACCGAACCAAAACCCAAAACCTGAACCAACCCTGCCTGAACCGAACCCAGCATAGTGGGTCGGGTCGGGTCGAATCCGAGCCAAACCCGACCCGGACTCGAAAACCCGATGGAAACCCTAGCAGTCGTCGGAGTTCCTGTAACAGCTTATAAAGAGCTGTCTCGACATCCGTGCTGCTCCCTTCTCCATCTATCCGTCGCCGTACCCTGATCTCCGCCGCTCCCCATCGCCAGCGACCTCACCTCGGCCCTCCACCACACCGCTGCCGCCAGGCTGCCCACGATGACCCTTTCCCCCTCCGCACGAGCGCAGCCCCTCGTCCCCGACTCCTTCGAACCCCAGCCCCGCCGTCGTTGACCCAGGCCGACTTCCCTCAACCCTCGACCCGCCGCCAGACCGCCCGACGCCGACTTCCACCGAACACAGCGACTCCACGGGACAGCCACCCGAGCGCCGCCCTCTGACCGAGCCCCAGACGTCGCCAGCCCAGGACGCATCTGTGCCCCGTGACCGGACACAGCAACTCGTTTCGGACACGAAGTTGACCCTCGGACACGTGGAATTCAGCGTTCACGGAGCCCTGTTCAGGTACCGATTTCTCTCAACTCGCAACTCCGTTTTAGTTTTCGTCAGTTGCTACGCGTAGGCTGTATAACCCTCTCGGTGCTCGTACAACCCGCTCGGTGCATCGCGTCCTGTGGTGATCGCACACCGCGATCCAAAAACAGGAAAAACAACGCCCTGTTTTACCCCGGAACTGAGTGCGCCCCGCCAAACGGGATGACTTGGTCGCACGTGGTCTTTACCGAAACGTGTGTGTCATTGATACGGTCGTGTGGAATTTCGCAGAAGTCGATTCGGATGTGCGTGCACACCGAAATCAACGCGTATCCACCGACGACACCCCGTATTCGTCCTTTCTGGAATGCGCTGTAACTTTGTGTACACACGTCGGATCGAGACGAAACTTATGCCATCGGACTCGTAGCAATACGCTGGTCCTGTGACCAAAGTTTGGTTCGATTATGAGAACATTGACAAAATTGCGTATCGTGGGCCCCACCGGCTCTACTTGACGGACGATTTTGTGATCGGCTCATCGGAATCCAATTCTGGAAGTTTCATTGGGTTCGTATCATCGTTCCTGACTTGTAGAAACTGAGTTTGAGGAATTTGGAGACCTTTGACCCTGACATGCTTTTCGGGGCAAAGTGGCCCACATGTGGACCCCGCTTTGGCCCGAAAATGACATTTTTGCCTCTGTGTCCAAATTGGACATAAGGACATGCGTTTCTAGCTATTTGACATCTTCTGAGACTGTTGGTGATATTTATTACAGCTTTTGGAGGAGTACCCACAGGATCCACTGATACAGGGACGACTGTTGGTATTCGGACATCAGGCAAGTGTACCTTCCCAAACTCTGCAGTATTGTTATATATTTTCCTTGCTTTATTATATTGTTGTGCATGCTTAACCTAGGACCGTGTGACGTACTTAGCGTTCGATTATTAGTCGGGGGCCAACACCGTACGCGGTGTTGTGTATTGTCATCTAGAGATGGATATACGTAACACTTTATCTTCTCGTACTTGTCTTACCAAGTACACTTTGACTCAGGACACTTGACACTGTTCATGAGACAGGATCTTCCCGAGATATTCGTGGTGATTCTGTATATAATACAGGACTTGACAGAGATACTATATTCTTAGATATATTATGACTTATTGCATTAGTTATGACCCCGCTTGCCATGGACATGAGACGTTATGGTCATGATATGCGTGGTTACATTGGGTGGGGAGAGACACACAGGCTACAGGCTGATCATATATATACACCCCTACTATTGTGAGGCACAAGACTCTGAAGCCCGAGCTTGGCCCATTACTCATTATTACTGCTGCTACCGGCTCCCCGACACAGAGCTTGTAGTGGCTTCAGCCTGAGTTCTAGTGCTGCTCTCATCTTGCATATCACTTAGCTGATTATTTAGTATTCCCTTATTGTTCCATTTATTGCTGGAGAGACCCACAGGCTACAGGTTGACTATGTTATGCTGGCTACTCAGTCTCCCGCTGAGCTAGACCACCTCATGATATCACTGCTAACGGCTCCCCTATACAGAGCTTGTAGTTGTTTCAGCCTGTGCACTATTGATGTTCTCTCTTGCATTTCACACAGATGTTTACATACTTGCCCTATTTTTTCTATTTATTTTCTGCACTGCATTTATTTTGGCTTGAGCTTTCTTGTACTTTGCTATGTCCCCTGAGGACCTGGATCCGGATTATGTCCCCAGGATTTGAGGACGAGATCTATCCCGAGGTATACGGGACCGCAGCTGGTGCTGATCCAGGAGCTGTACCGCCATCCGAGGACGAGGTGTTGGCCGAAGACTTTTTCTGAGCATCCATATTCCATGCTCAGTATTTATTTATTTCAGTCTTTTATATTCTGGTCTGTTGAACCATTGTACTAGATATTTATCGGGTTGTTCCCTGAAATACTTTGTTGAGACTAGCTGATGATTTACATTCCTTATTTATTCTGTGGACCATACTTTTATACTTTGTGTGGATGAGATTAGTTGTGCCATATTGTCGTAGACTTGTTTTTACAGCTTAAGTATGCCCCGATGGATCCATTAAATTGGGTTTGTCCATCGGTGCGTACTGCTGGCCATTGCCACGTAACTAGTCCCACGGTATTTTGGGACTGGGGCGTGACATGGTTTTTGTGGTGGCCCATGCAGGTCTACGACTAAATCGTTCGGTTTCAACTTAAGAACTGAACCAGCCTGCCCTAAGGATAGGATAAGTTCTAGGATCTCATCCATTATTTAACCCATTATTGAACTCTATATCGAACTCGAAATTGTTACTTGAACTGCATCCAGTGTTGATTCCTCTGTGCGTTCTTACAGTTTATCTTTTGGGTTGCAGAGAAATGGATCCCAGGAACGGAGACGAGATTCCTTTGGATACACCACACGATGCTGTGGTTACTTATATAAATGGAGTGACTCCAGGGAATGGAGGACAAGCATCGCAGAGCGATCAAACCGGTCAGCCTAATCCAAGGTTCCGGAGAGATGACATCCCACCTCCACCACAGTTCACTCCCCAGATGCCAGTTTTTCCGCCAGGACAAGCTATGGACGGGCAACAGATATTCCAGATGATGTATGCTATGATGCAAGCCCAGCAGCAGATTCAGCAAGAGGCCCATCGGCAGGAGGCCGAGTATCTGAGAACCAGCCTGGTATCCGCATTGGAGTAGTCAAATCCACCAGCAAGACGATCGACGACGGGATCTATCATCGACTTCCGTCAGCTCAAGCCTCGTACATTTTCTGGTAAAGAGGGGCCAATAGAAGTTCATGAATGGCTCACAAACATACAGCATCAGTTGGAAGCCGCTGAACTTCCGAGAGAGAAGTGGATGACTGCAGTCAGAATGCAGTTAACTGAGAATGCACATCACTGGTGGTTAGCAGAGGAGAGGAGGATCGGACAGGACCGAGTCACTTGGGAAGAGTTCTCCAGACTCTTTCGAGAGATGTATATTCCAGCAGTAGCACGGTCAGAGCTCAGAGACAAGTTCAACCGCCTTATCCAAGACAATATGACAGTGGAAGAATACAATGCAGAATTTATTCGCCTAAGTCGCTTTGCCCCAACCTTGATTGCGACAGAGGAAGAGAAAGCTGAGAAGTTCTTTGACGGGCTGAAGATCGAGCTCCAGAGATTGATTGGATCGGTCGCACCTACATCTTATACCGACGTTCTCGCAGCAGCACGACGCATGGAGCGCGTCACTAGAAGGGAGTCGAACCTGAAGAGGCCTATCAACTCAGCACCATCCAGGACAGCACATGGGGATTCAGCAAAACGGACCCAGAGGAGTATGCCAGAGAGGACAGCACACAGGGCCATATCTCTCCCTACTTGTCACCACTGTGGCAAGATAGGCCACATTGAGAGAGAATACAGACGTAAGTTAAGACTCTGCCTGGCTTGCGGATCCAACCAGCATCAGACCAGAGACTGCACCGAGCGCAGAGAGGGAGCACCGAGATTAGCTTTACCTGCACCACGACCAGCTTATCCAGCAGTAGGAGCATAGCAGGCAGGAGCTGGAGGCGTCAGGCCATCGGTTCCAGGAGAGAATCAGCAGAGACCACCCCTGGCACCACAGGCAGCTCTATTTCAGCAGGCTCAGCAGCAGAGAGGCCAAGCTCAGGGACGAGGCCAGGCATTCACATTAGCTGTTGAGGAGGAGGCTACAGCAGGCGAGGTCATCGCAGGTACTATTTAAGTAGCTTCATTACCAGCTGTAGCATTATTTGATTCTGGAGCATCGCATTCATTTATAGCAGCTAGCTTTGTAGCCACCCATAGAGTAGCTACCGCACCCCTTCCGAAGATGAAGAGAATTCTTACGAGAGGTGGAATTATTCTGGTTAGTGACGTCTGTAGATCATATTCTGTAGTAGTTTATGGCAGAGAAATACGAGCTCAATTTCTGATATTTTCCATGCCGGATTATGATGTTGTACTTGGTATGGACTGGTTAAGTCAGTACCATGCGACTCTTGATTGCCGACTTGGACGGGTTATATTTAGACCGCCTGGACATTCAGAATTTGAGTTTCTTCGAGGAGCAGTAGAGCAAGGAGTTCAGCCTACTCTTAGGGTACTATCTGTAGAAGGGGAGACAGGTTACCCAAGAGTCATATCTGAAATTGTGGATGTATTTCCTGATGATCTTCCAGGTTTACCGCCTGATCAGGAAATAGAATTCACAATAGACTTAACTCCAAAAGCAGAGCCTATCACTTCATCAGTATATCGGCTAGCACCTAAGGAGTTAGTGGAGTTAAAAGAACAGGTTGATGATCTTCTGGAGAAGGGTTTCATTCGGCCCAGTGTTTCACCTTGGGGAGCACCCATATTATTTGTGCCGAAGAAGGATGGAACAGTACGGTTATGCATTGACTACAGGGCACTAAATGCTGTGACCATCAAGAACAGGAATCCCTTGCCACGCATCGATGATCTATTTGATCAATTGAGTGGTGCAAGGGTATTCTCGAAGATTGACCTTCGATCCGGCTATCATCAGATCAAAGTAAGGAAGGAAGACATCCCGAAGACAGCTTTCAGGACCAAGTATGGACATTATGAGTTCTTGGTGATGCCGTTTGGTTTAACCAACGCGCCAGTAGTGTTTATGAGTTTGATGAACAGAGTCTTCCATCAGTTCTTGGATAAATTCGTGGTGGTGTTCATTGATGACATTCTCATATATTCCAAAAGTCATGAAGAGCACGAGGAGCATCTCAGAATCGTGTTAGAGACCTTGAGACAGAAAAAGTTATACGCCAAACTCAGTAAGTGTGAGTTCTGTATAGACAAAGTACCTTTCTTGGGACATATCATCTCAGGAGAAGGACTTTCAGTGGATCCAGAGAAAGTTGCGGCAATAGAGACTTGGCCTACACCCACATCAGTTGCAGAGGTGAGAAGTTTTCTCGGACTCGCGGGATATTACCGAAGGTTTGTAGAAAATTTCTCGAGGATTGCAGAACCGATGACGAAGCTGACACGGAAAGACCAGGAGTTTATATGGACAGAAGACTGCCAGAAGGCCTTCGAAGAATTGAAGAAAAGATTAACAATAGCACCGGTCTTGACTCTTCCTTCAGGGTCAGGAGGTTTTGTTGTTTACAGTGATGCATCAGGTAGTGGATTAGGATGTGTTTTGATGCAACGTGGCAAAGTCATTGCTTATGCATCGAGACAGTTGAAGGTCCACGAGAAGAACTATCCAACACACGATATGGAGTTAGCAGCAGTTATATTTGCATTGAAGCTTTGGAGGCACTACCTTTATGGGGAGAAGGTAGACATCTTTACAGATCACAAGAGTCTGAAGTATGTATATACTCAGAAGGAGCTTAACATGAGGCAGAGGCGTTGGCTTGAATTGATGGTAGATTTTGACATAGATCTGCAGTATCATCCGGGAAAGGCGAATGTTGTAGCAGACACACTGAGCAGGAAGCCTACGACTTATTTCTTGACGATGAAGTCCGAGTTATTGAAAGATCTACAGGAGCTTCAGATAGAGGTTGTTTTACCAGGACAGAAGGGATTACTGGCTAATCTTGAAATTAAGTCATCACTTGTGGAAAGAATCAAAGAGGCATTGCCCACCGATGCTAGATTTCGAAGACTGAAGGAGAGGACGGAAGCAGGCATGCAGACAGGACTTCGTATACACGAAGATGGAATATTGAGGTTTGGAAATCGCCTGTATGTTCCAAATAGAGAATTGAGGCAGGAGTTAATGACTGAAGAACATAGCTCCATGTACTCTGTTCACCCAGGAGGAACCAAGATGTACCGAGACTTGAGACAGTATTACTGGTGGCATGGAATGAAAAGGGAGATTGCGAGATTTGTGGCCAAATGCTTAGTCTGCCAGCAAGTAAAGGCCGAGCATCAGAGGACTGCAGGTATGTTACAGCCGCTTCCTATACCAGAATAGAAGTGGGAACATATCACGATGAATTTTGTCACAGGATTTCCAAGGAGCCCCAGCGGAAGAGATGCAGTATGGGTTATCGTGGATAGACTCACTAAATTGGCACACTTCTTGCCATTTAGAGTTGGACAGTCCACAGAGGTACTAGACGATATGTATATGCGACACATCATCAAATTACATGGAGTGCCAGTTAGTATTGTATCAGATCAAGATTCGAGATTTATATCTCATTTCTGGAGAAGCATGCAAGAGAGTCTGGGCACCAGACTCAAATTCAGCACGGCTTACCACCCGCAGACAGATGGCCAATCGGAGCGCACCATTCAGATCTTGGAGGATATGTTGTGATCATGTATGTTAGACTTTGGAGGATCTTGGGAAGATCATTTGCACTTAGTGGAGTTCTCCTACAACAACAGTTATCAGGCCAGCATTCAGATGGCACCATTCGAGGCATTATACGGAAGGAAGTGCAGATCGCCTATATGTTAGAGTAACGTTGGTGAACGTCAAATACTGGGTCCAGAATTGGTAACGCAGATAGTGGAGAAGGTGAAACAGATCTAGAATCATCTTCGAGCAGCTCAAGACAGACATAAGCATTGGGCAGATACACACAGACGTCCCCTAGAGTTCAAAGAAGGAGAGCATGTGTTCTTGAGAATTTCGCCCACTCGAGGTACTATTCGATTTGGGAGCAGAGGCAAGTTGAGCCCAAGGTATATTGGGCCATTTGATATTCTAGAGCGCATTGGTGAGGTGGCTTATCGCCTTGCATTACCTCCATCCTTAGAGGGAGTGCATGACGTATTCCACGTCTCACAGCTGCGAAGGTACATGACCGACCCAAGTCACGTAGTCGATCATTCAGAGATCGCAGTGGGCCCAAGCTTGAGATATAAAGAACAACCAGTTGGCATTCTCGACGTCAGTGTAAAGACATTGCGGGGACAGACGATCAGACTGGTTCGTGTAGCTTGGAAACATCATTCTTCTGGCGAATCGACTTGGAAACGAGAAGATAGTATGCGCCAGCGTTACCCCCACTTGTTTGTGGAGGCAGTTGTAAACTAAGCAATCTTGTATTTCCATAACTCTTCCTTAGTAGCTTATTCTTTGATTGTGAGGACACAATCCTTTTAAGGAGGGAAGATTGTAAACACCCTGATTTTCAGCATAAATTTTAGTATAATATTCCCGGATTTTCGATAGTTTCTGGAAAAGAACCAAGATAATTAAGGGTTAAAGATTTTTAAATACAGTTTATTGGAATTAAAATATTATGGAAATAATATTTTATTGTATAAAATGGAAAACCGGACATGTGGTATTTTTCGGTGAATTTATTGGACTCCGGAGACGCGTTTAAAGCCTTAAAACTTCTTGGGTGTTAAAACCGAACCCAAACCCAAAACCTGAACCAACCCTGCCTGAACCGAACCCAGCATAGTGGGTCGGGTCGGGTCGGATCCGAGCCAAACCTGACCCGGACCCAAAAACCCGATGGAAACCCTAGCAGCCGCCGGAGTTCCTGTAGCAACTTATAAAGGGCTGCCTCGACATCCGTGCTGCTCCCTTCTCCATCTATCCGCCGCCGTACCCTGATCTCTGCCACTCCCCATCGCCAGCGACCTCACCTCGGCCCTCCACCATGCCGCTGCCGCCAGGCTGCCAACAATGACCCTTTCCCCCTCCGCGCGAGCGCCGCCACTCGTCCCCGACTCCTTCGAACCCCAGCCCCGCCGTCGTCGACCCAGGCCGACTTCCCTCAACCCTCGACCCGCCGCCAGACCGCCCGATGCCGACTTCCACCGACCACAGCGACTCCACGGGACAGCCACCCGAGCGCCGCCCTCTGACCGAGCCTCGGACGCGGCCAGCCCAGGACGCATCTGTGCCCCGTGACCGGACACAACAACTCGTTTCGGACACGAAGTTGACCCTCGGACACGTGGAATTCAGCGTTCACGGAGCCCTGTTCAGGTACCGATTTCTCTTAACTCGCAACTCTGTTTTAGTTTCCGTCAGTTGCTATGCGTAGGCTGTATAACATTCTCGGTGCCCGTGCAACCCGCTCGGTGTATCGCGTCCTGTGGTGATCGCACACCGCGATCCAAAAACAGGAAAAACAACGCCCTGTTTCACCCCGGAACTGAGTGCGCCCCGCCAAACGGGACGACTTGGTCGCACGCGGTCTTTAC
This sequence comes from Iris macrosiphon, assembly GCA_036927795.1. NCBI lineage: Eukaryota > Viridiplantae > Streptophyta > Magnoliopsida > Asparagales > Iridaceae > Iris > Iris macrosiphon. The sequence goes on from JAYESA010000344.1 coordinate 127,720, forward strand.
CGAAACATGCGCGTCATTGATACGGTCGTGTGGGATTTTGCAGAAGTCGATTCGGATGTGCGTGCACACCGGAATCAACGCGTATCCACCGACGACACCCCGTATCCGTCCTTTCTGGAACACACTGTAACTTTGTATACACACGTCGAATCGAGACGAAACTTGCGCCATCGGACTCGTAGCAATAAGCTGGTCCTGTGACCCAAGTTTGGTTCGATTCTGAGAACATTGACAAAATCGCGTATCGTGGGCCCCAACGGCTCCACTTTACGGACGATTTTGTGATCGGCTCATCGGAATCCAATTCTGAAAGTTCCGTTGGGTTTGTATCATCGTTCCTGACTTGTAGACACTGAGTTTAAGGAATTTGGAGATCTTTGACTCTGACAGGCTTTTCGGGACAAAGTGGCCCACATATGAACCCCGCTTTGGCCCGGAAATGACCTTTTTGTCTCTGTGTCCAAATTGGACGTAAGGACAGGCATTTCTAGCTATTTGACATCTTCTGAGACTGTTGGTGATGTTTATTACAGCTTTTGGAGGAGTACCCACATGATCCACTGATACAGGGACGACTGTTGGTATTCGGACATCAGGCAAGTGTACCTTGCCAAACTCTGCAATATTGTTATATATTTTTTTTGCTTCATTATATTGCTGTGCATGTTTAACCTAGGATCGTGTGACGTACTTAGGGTTCGATTATTAGTCGGGTGCCAACACCGTACGCGGTGTTGTGTATTGTCATCTAGAGATGGATATACGTGACACTTTATCTTCTCGTACTTGTCTTACCAAGTACACTTTGACCCAGGACACTTGACACTGTTCATGAGACAGGATCTTCCCGAGATATTCGTGGTGATTCTGTATAGGATACAGGACTTGACAGAGATACTATATTCTTATATACATTATGACTTATTGCATTAGTTATGACCCCGCTTGCCATGGACATGAGACGTTATGGTCATGATATGCGTGGTTACATTGGGTGGGAAGAGACACACAGGCTACAGGCTGATCATATATATACACCCCTATTATTGTGAGGCACAAGACTCTGAAGCCCGAGCTTGGCCCATTACTCATTATTACTGCTGCTACCGGCTCCCCGACACAGAGCTTGTAGTGGCTTCAGCCTGAGTTCTAGTGCTGCTCTCATCTTGCATATCACTTAGCTGATTATTTAGTATTCCCTTATTATTCCATCTATTGCTGGAGAGACCCACAGGCTACAGGTTGACTATGTTATGCCGGCTACTCAGTCTCCCGCTGAGCTAGACCACCACATGATATCACTGCTACCGGCTCCCCTACACAGAGCTTGTAGTTGTTTCAGCCTGTGCACTATTGATGTTCTTTCTTGCATTTCATACAGATGTTTACATACTTGCCCTATTTATTCTATTTATTTTCTGTACTGCATTTATTTTGGCTTGAGCTTTCTTGTACCTTGCTATGTCCCCTGAGGACCTGGATCCGGATTATGTCCCCAGGATTTGAGGACGAGATCTATCCCGAGGTATACGGGACCGCAGCAGGAGCTGATCCAGGAGCTGTACCGCCATCCGAGGACGAGGTGTTGGCCGAAGACTTTTCCTGAGCATCCATGTTCCATGCTCAGTATTTATTTATTTCAGTCTTTTATATTCTGGTCTGTTGAACCATTGTACTAGATATTTATCGGGTTGTTCCCCGAAGTACTTTGTTGAGACTAGCTGATGATTTACATTCCTTATTTATTTTGTGGATCATACTTTTATACTTTGTGTGGATGAGATTAGTTGTGCCATATTGTCGTAGACTTGTTTTTACAGCTTAAGTACGCCCTGATGGATCCATTAAATTGGGTTTGTCCATCGGTACGTACTGCTGGCCATTGCCACGTAACTAGTCCCACGGTATTTTAGGACTGGGGCATGACATCTACTGGCCCTGTTGCTGGTCCCTCTGCTGAAACATCTGTGCCTGTGTCAATAATGGACGCTGAGACACTGGCCCTCTGTACTACACTTCCCCTGGTGCTGGTAGTGCCAAAAATTGTTGAGTGGCCCTCCTTGCCTCTGTATCACCGGGCAATTAACAATCTTGTAGCCCGGATCACCATACCTTAAGCAAAGCCCATTCGCTGCTTTGCACACATCTCTAATATGGCCTCCCTTGCCACAGTAGGTGCAACCCACCTACATCCCCTGACGTTGTTGTTGTTGTTGTTATTGTTGTTGCCTCGGCTGCTACCGAGCTGGAACTATTGTTGTTGAATTTGCTATCCATCGTGATGCTGAGTCATAGATACGAACGCCAAAGGAAGGGGCTGACGTTCGGGGTGTTGGCCCTTCTCCAATCTAAGCATGGGACCTCTTCTGGGCTCCTGTCCTAGCTGACAATCTTTGCATGGTCAACTCGTGCCTCCTAGTTGTTATCAATACTTTCTTATAAGTCTGGTAGTCGTGCCCCTCTACCAGCTATAAAATCTCCAGTGAAGCCCCTATTGGAATCTATTTCTCTGTTCGACTCCGTAGCCACCATAGTCAGAGCAAATCTACTCAGCCTGCAAAACTCAGCTGCATATCCATCTATAGTCCGACCGGCCTGGTTGAGATTGATAAACCTCCGCTGGAGCTCATACTGCGCTACGAATCCAAAATACTTAGCCCAAAACTGAGTCTTGGAACTATCCCAAAAGATAGGATACCTCAAGCTAACCTCTACAGACGTCCACCAATCACGAGCAAGGTCCTGAAGCTGCAGTCAGACCTGGTCAACTTGCTTATCATCCAGAACCTTTGCTGCTGCCAGAATAACTTTGATATCTTGGAGCCATGCATCTGCTGTGATGGCGCCCTCCGTGTAGTATCCTGCTCTGCGTAGGCACTATGTACAAGAGATATCGCTTTGCTGGCCCGAGCGAAAGCCTTCTCGAAGAGTTCCCGATCGAAACACAAGATGATTGATCTAGGTGAGTGGGAAGAACTTCATTCTCTGATTCTTGCATGCCTTAATAATGAATCTGAGTTTTTGAATGCTTGTTTGCTTTAAAAATAGCTTCATAAGAAGAATGATAGAACCTTCTATAAGACCCCTAATTTTATAAACCATATTACTTATTTAATTATAGTAGTTAGGAGCTAAATAGAGGAAATAAATTTTATTTAATTTTATTTGAGGTGTTTGTGCATTTAGGGGATTTATGGAGCCATTATAAATTTTTTCTAATTTATTCCATGTAGGAGATCCTTTGGACAGTTGCTAGCTTAATGGTATGCACCAATATAATTTTTAGAATTTTTTATGTATATATATAATTAATTAGAAAAGAATTCCTATTGGATCTCAACCCAAAACGCAAACACCCTACCCGCCGGAACCCACTACCCATTTAGCCCCTACCCGGATCCATTAGGAGAAGAAAATATCAATAGCAGCAGTAGCAAAAACCAACTTTGCTTTCCCTTCTCCGCCCGTGTGAGGCTTCTCATTCCACCGCTTCTTATCCCTATTATTACTAAACTCTCCTCAACCGAAACCAAACTAAGGAAAGAAAGAACAGCAGCAGCAGTGGCTTTTGAGACCACTAAATATTCCCCACCGTCTCTTATTCTCTCTATATATATTACAACTCTCCCTAAACCTAATCCCACTTCTTACACCAAAACTTAAATTTTGGACGTGCACTATACAGAACTCTTGCTCGGCAAGTATACCTTGCCATTGTACTAATATTTATATTCCATATGATTCATGCATAATTTATTTTGGCTTATTTAGTTCATTTATTTTAACTGCTATATAAATTGTGCGTCCAAGGAAACTTGGGTGCAACGACGATGTCGTCGTATCATGTTTATTTATGTAGATTTTGGACCTACTTTATGAGACCACCCTAGTAATATGGAGCATCATTAGATTCATTGGCCGTGACACAGTTGTTACACGAGTTGTGAGTCTCATATAGATCATGGACTGCGTGACAGGTCTGGCCTCCTGTACGTATTGGCCGTACGTTAGGGATGACTGCTGATAGAAACTTTGTATGCTAGTAGACCTGGCAGTTATTTAGAGGTTTTATCATGTCATGGATGTGGCATATTTAGAGCATGGGGTGGGGAGAACAACAAGTAAGGCGTTTGGGCTCCTTTGCACTTTTCTTTCGTAACGCCCGGATTCTCCACCGGAGAAACGGGTGATGATGACCACTATATATTGCAGGTGGCCTCTACCGTTCAAAAGATGGTATGCTTGTAGGCCCCTGATTCTCCGAGCGAATCATGCCAATCCCATTTATGGCCAGATAGCCCACATATTGGAAAGTTGTTCTCAAACTGCATTTACTTAGACGGTTAGGCGACCCACTGGATGTTTATATTTCAGTACTTTATTGGCATGTTTATATGTATCTTGTTACGTCCCTCTGAGGACCTGGTCCTTTTCCAAATATAGATGAGCAGGAGTATCCGCAGGAGTACGGACCTGGACCTGACGCTACTGACCAGACTGAGGAGGTCTTACCTTCGGAGTACCTGTGATTTTATTACCGCTGTTTAGATCCTTGTTACTACTTCAGTATAGTCATTTTGTAGTGGATTTATTTTCATCCGACTATCAGACTCTATACTCATCTTTGGTATTTAGATATTATTTACCTCTTTATTCCTACTTATTATTTGTGCTATGGATGAGATATAGATTGTGTGTGACTTGTTGTGACAGTATATTACCACTGGTTGATTGGATATTCATGTACAGCGTACATGTGTATATATTTTCCATATATTGGAGTTCGTATACATACGGCTGGGCATGTTACGTATTCCTAGTCCTACGTATTTTGGGACTGGGGCGTGACATATTTTTGGTGGTGGCCTATGCAGGTCCAGAATATATTGTCTTGGTTACGTAACTGTACCAAACAAGCCTGCGTATAGGAATAGAGTATAAGGATCTCATCCATGCTTGACTGAAACCTCATTCTTTCTTTCAACTATCCTGTGTTTGGATAACCAAAGTTTTATGCCAAAGACTCTTTACCCTTGTTGGCATAAAAGCCAAATGACTGTATTGCTGGCGTAAAAGCCAAAGATTGTCTTGTTGGCGTAAAGGCCAACCTATGAAGAAGATTGCCGACTTTACGTTGCAGTAATGACAACTGCTACCCACGATCAAATAATCTTCCTAAATCCTGCGTATGACACGTCATGCAAGCCACGTGGGTAACTACCCCAGCGTAAACTTTATGATTCCTGAAAAATAGATAAACCAGCGTAGAATAGCCTGATTAGACGTAAAATGTAAGAATGGTGATGGGAGCGTATTTGTCATAGTCTTGGTTTTCTCATTCATGACCAATTAGACCAAATCTTGTGCATTAAATACAGAGATATGCCTCGATCTTTGTACATAACAGCTTTTTACGTGGCGTCTAATTTGTCTTATCTTGAGCGTAAAAACTCATTTCAGACTTGAGGTAAAAACTCATTTCTGTCAAATATGGAATAGGCAGCGTATTCAGAAGACTCCCCTTTCTTCCTTTTGGATGCGTAAAAACTGACTTGTGTCAAATATGTCACTAAACGACAACCTGGGTCTCTGTGCAAATCATCATCACAGCCGTCCTCTTGATCATCGTGCAGTAATTTTGTCAGATGTCAGATTCACTGAATTGTCTGACAAAATTCATCCGAGGAATATGAAGAGTTCCTCATACAAACTTTACGCTGCAACATATTTCAGACTTTACGCGCAGATCTTCTTACGCGCAAAAAAATTTTACGCGGACTTTACGCCAGAAGAATAGCAAACTTTTACGCGCAGATTTTACGCAGACAGACTTTACGCAGCAACCTTTTACGCAAATTTTACGCAGGCAGACTTTACACAGGCAGATTTTTACGCAGCAACATTTTACGCGCAAATTTTTTTTACGCAGATTTTACGCACAATTTTTTACGTAGACTTTACGTACGCAGATTTTACGCGCAGATTTTATGCAGACAGATTTTTACACCGACTTTACGCAGGCAGCTCTGAAGTCATGTTTTACGCCGACAATTTTGAATCTCTGTTTTACGCGGGCAGTTCTGAAGTTCTGTTTTACGCCAAACTTTCTTGATTCTATTTTACGCGAACAACTCTGAAGTCTTACTTTACGCCAAAACTTTCTTGAACCTCTGTTTTACGCTAACTACTTTGAATCTCTGTTTTTACGCGGACAGCTTATCAACCTGTTTTATGCCAACTACCTTGAAGTCTTATTTTATGCAGGGAAGGACTTCATGTATGTTGGGGGGTTTTGACTGTAAATACGCGGACAATTCTCCACCATATTTTATGCTTCTATATTCTATTTAATACTTGTATCCTGTTTGATTCCTGTACTTCTTCTAAACGTTGTGTACATCACCTGCAGAGAGATGGATATGCAGAAGGGATGTACTATCGCCGATGGTGACACAACTCCTGGAGTCAATGGTCAGACTCACGGAGGGACCTCAACAATTTCTAGACTTCCGGGACCAGATGGACAGATTCACAATCCAGTTCCATCTGATCTTTCCGTTCCACCTAATAGGAACCTTCCAGTCTCATCGACACCGCAGGATGGCCAGGCACAACTATTCCAATTCTTCCAGATGATAATGCAGGAACAACAACAACAGGCCGCCACCCTAGCTGCAGAGCAGAGGCAGCAAGTAGCAGAACAGAGATAGGAGTTCCTAGTAGCACTTGAAAGGATGGCTACAAAGACTACTGTACCGGCTCAAGCACTAGCTCCAGTACCTCGAGCTAAAGTTGGTTCAGTAAAAGACTTTATACAGGCATTGAGAGTCCAGAGGAAACTACCAACTGGATCACTCACACTCAGAAATTATTAGAAGCATCGCAGCTACCTACAGAGATATGGATGACGGGTGTAAGGACGCTTCTAGATAGTAATGCTCATCACTGGTGGGAATCCATGGAGCGCCAGTGTCACGCCCCAGTCCCAAAAATACGTAGGACTAGGACACATAAGCATGCCAGCCGCATGGATATGGCAACTCCAATATATGGAAACCAGATCCACACGTACGCTGTAATATGAATATCAAAATCCACAAGTGGTATAAACATATGTCACAAGATATAATCTAGATCTACGTAGGACTAGGACACGTAAGCATGCCAGCCGCATGGATATGGCAACTCCAATATATGGAAACCAAATCCACACGTACGCTGTAATATGAATATCAAAATCCACAAGTGGTATAAACATATGTCACAAGTCACAGGATATAATCTAGATCTCATCCACGAAAATCAGATATGAATAAAATAACCAATGTCTATGAAACTAGATCTCAATAAGAAGTATCTAAGGATGATAGTTGGATGGAAACAAATCCACTACCAACTCAAATAGGAAAAGTAAATACAATATAAGTATAACTCAATCAAACAATATAAGTATACCAGCTATCGATCACGGCTCGAAGAGAAGACATCCACGAAGCATATACAACCATCCAAATTTGCGCTCCTGTAAATACTCAAGAACAGGTACACCTGGCAGCGGACCAGGTCCTCAAAGGGACATAACAAGATACTTAAATACATGCCAATAAAGTACTGAAATAAATATCCAATGGGTCGCCTAACCATCTATGTGAATGCAGTTTGAGAACAACTTTCTAACAAGTGAGCTATCTGGCTGAGAACTGGGATTGGCATGACTCTCTCGGAGAACCAGGGGCCTCAAAGGCATGTCGTCTTTTGAACGGCAGAGGCCCGCCAAGTATTAAAGGGGTCATCACCGCCCGTATCTCCAGCGGAGCTTCCGGGTTACAGAAGAAAAAGTGTAAAGGAGCTCAAATACGGTACTTGTTGTTCTCCCCACCCCATGCTCTAAGCATGTCATGTCCATGACACGATAAACCTCTAATAACTGCCAAGTCTACTAGCATGCAAAGTTTCTAACAACAGTTATTACTAACGTACGGCCCATACGTACAGGAGGCCAGACCTGCACGCAAGTCCGTGATCTACATGAGACTCACAACTCGTGTAACAACTGTGTCATGGCCAATGAACCTAATGATGCTACATGATAATGGGGTAGTCTCATGAACAAGGTCAATGCACTACATAAATAAAAATATACCACGACGATACCGTCGCACGCATTTTATATAACAGTTAAATTATATGAACTAAAGACAGAAAGTAAAGATGCATGCAATCATATGGAATAAGAATAACAGTACAATGGCAAGGTATACTTGCCTGGCAAGGAAGCTGCAATGTACCAATAACCCGCTCCAGAAATTGCGCAGAACAAATCCAACATCCTTTCGTTTGCACGTTGGATTGAGCATATGGACTACTTGAGCTTCCACGAACAGTTCTCCCAAAATCAGTGCTCCGACGACTCAAGAATTCAGCATTTTTACCAGCAGATGCTTGTTTCACCCTTTGTTTCCACAAATTTTCATTCTTACGAAGCTTGTATTGTGATTTTTGGTAGATGTCTCCATCTCTTTGAATTAATAGTAGAACATGTACACCAACAAATACCCAATGCAACCAGTGACAAAAGACTGTCAAGAGAACTCAATAGAATGGAAACCCCAGCAATTGAACGCATTGCCCACTTTATAAATTGAGTTGTGCCAGCATCTATGCTGCCATCTCTGATAGAATATACTTTCTCACAGTCCAGTACCCTAGAGCAGCTCCAGCTAGAACTAACCCAACTACAAGGAAAACTGATACTGGGTTATGCATCTCTTCACTCAGCCCGAAACTCTCAAGTATAGAGTTGACTACAGTGGAAAAGTAGTGTGCAATGTACGAACCAATACCAAGCATTGATCCATAAAATGTAAGGTAAAGAGCACTCTTCCTTCCCATCGGTAGCAGCTTCATACCCTGAAACAGAATAAGCAAAATAACAAGGAGAACTCCTAAGGCCATCGAACTGCTATAATAAAATGGCACCCAATGACTGACTATTGGTGCCAAGAACCAAAGGAAAATGCCGAAACCAAGGGAGAACAAACGCCAGCGGTGAAATTCTTCCTCAACAGAAACCAGGACGGAACCAATTGCTTTGTCTTTGAATTTAAGATCAATGTATCTTTTCTCATAGGGTGATATCACTGTCTTCCCCTGACCCTTTTGAAGAATTTTCCATTCACAACTATCCAATTGGCATAGTCCAACAGAAGCATTTCTGTGAAAGCAGACCTCCAGTTTATCATGTAACTTTTCAGGCGTGGCATCTGAAGCTTTTAATGTTACATGCAGCGAATTAGCATAACTCCTGAGGTTTAACCTCGAAGTGCCCATGACTTGAACTCGCTCGCATGAATATCTAGTTTGGGATAAAGAAACAAGGTTGATTGTTGGATTTTCCAAACTAACACCTCTGGAAGCAGCGGTAGTTTGTTCGTTGGTGGAGAGGAAGAAGAGCGACGCGAGAGAGAGAAGGAAGTGGACGGGAGAAGCAGGCTACGCCGGAGGTTCTCCGGCGGCGGTGTAGGCTGGGACAGCTCGAGGGAGAGGATCCGGTCGAGTCGAAGAGGAAGTCGGCCATGGAGGACGGTCGGAGTTGGCTGCGGGGACGTCGGGAAGGGGAGATGGTTTGTCGAGTGGAGGACGGCGGGGTCACCTGTGTGTCTCCGGCGAGGTCTCGACCGGGGAGGCTGAAGGAAGAGGATGAACAGGAGGAAGGGAAGGAAGTCGGCTAAGAGGAGTTGGGTTAGGTTTAGAAAATAGGAAAAAGAAAGGGAAAATAAAGGAGATATTTATATGCACATGTAAGAGGGTTGACCTAGGTATAGTTTGACTGGTCAACCCCTCTTGGGTTGGGCCTTGGGCTTACATGGGGGTGTTGGGAGGCCACAATTACATTGTTTAAAATGCAAGGATGGGATTTTAAAATAAATGGGGCGATGTGTGCGTTGCACATCCAGAAAATTATAGGAAAAATCTATGTGAAGGGAAAAATAGGTTTCTTCATGTATTGCCCAATGGTAGGGACACCTCAGTGCATTTTTGCATAAAAGCCCCCAACAATTGGGAATTTGCACAAAGGCAAAAATTGAATTTAATTAATTAAATCGAAACACGCACGATGTTCTAAAATTAATTAGGAGTACATGGGATTAGATTTAGGCGGGGCACAAGTGTCAGGACGTAGAGGGGACAGTGTAGAATATTAATAAAATTTGAGATGCACAAGACGGGCAAGATTGTGTCTCCAATTATCGTAGCATCGGTAATGTGTGCTACGCGATATAAATTAATGCATAATTAAATAATCCCGTGTTCTAATTCAAATTGGTTCAAACTAGCCCTAATTTCACTATCTAAGCCAAGTAGCCCTAATTTTAGGTGAGGGGGTTTACAGCCAGTTGGGTACATACCAGACTTGGGAACAGTTTCTGGAGTGCTTTGAAAGGAAGTACTTCCCGGACACTGTCAAAGATGCATTATACGATCAGTTTCTCCACCTGGAGCAGGGGAATAGAACAGTGGATGAGTATGATGCTGAGTTTAGTTGCCTCAGTAAATATGGCGCTACCCTGATACCAGATGACTTGGCTAAGGCTAAGAGATTTCATCGTGGACTAACTCAGGAGCTACAATACTACATTAGCTCCCAGTCCCGAATCTCTTATGCCGAATTACTGACAGAAGCCAGATTGCAAGAAACCATCAGCAGAGGAAAATGAGGTCAGCTGAGGACACAACAAGGACCGGCAAGGACACAACAAGGAGGATCTATTAGACGTCCTTTAGCTTAGCAACAACAGTACCAACACAGAGCAGGACCGTACCAGATTCCAGAGAAGCCATAATGCAATTATTGTGGGAGACGCGAGCACATCTTACGAGACTATCGGACCCGTTTGGGACAGTGTATGAGATGTGGTTCTGGACAGCACCTGGCAAGAAATTGTCCAATGCAACATACACTTCCATCGCCAGTACAGAAATTAGTGCTTCTAGCACCAAAGCCAGCTCAACATATGACTAGACCAGGAGCACCTCGACCTCCAGCAGCAGGAGGATTTCAGCAAGGACCACCACTACCTACACAGGAGGATCAATTCGTGAGGGCCAAACAGGGACAACCCCAGTAGAATGGGCAAGCTTTTGTAATGGAAGTGGATGACATGGATCAGGAGATTGATGTCATAGCAGGTATCACTCTTGCTTTTACTTTTCCTGCTGTGACATTGTTTGATATAGGAGCCACCCACTCATTCATATTATCTAGTTTTATTGCCAAACACAATATTGCCTCTACACCTTTATCTAGTTGTGTTAGAATTCTTACCGGAGGAGGAGTTGTACCTGTTAGCCAAATTTGTAGATCGCGTCCTATAGTGATACGTGGCAGGGAGATGAATGCCCGACTCTTAGTCCTTCCTATGCCAACTTTTGATATTGTGCTTGGAATGGATTGGTTAAGCAAGTACCACACTTTCTTCGATTGTTTTGGAGAAATCATTCTTTTCAAGGTACCAGGCCAGCCTGAACTTGAGTTTGCACGAGGATCCACAGAAATCCTTGATGGTATGCAGCTCGTAATGGACGATGTTATCTATCATCCCATTATTTCAGAATTCCAAAACGTCTTTCCAGAGGAATTGCCAGGACAACCCCCAGATAGAGACGTAGAGTTTTTGATTGAATTGACACCGGGAGCAGCACCCATAGCGTCACATGTTTATAGACTGGCAAAGAAGGAGATGGATGAATTGAAGACACAGTTGAAAGAACTAGAAGAGAAAGGTTTCATCCGATCAAGTGCATTACCCTGGGGAGCACCAGTGTTGTTTGTACCAAAGAAGGATGGGTCAGTGCGTATGTGCATTGACTATAGAGCCTTGAATGCAGTAACAGTGAAGAATAAATATCCACTACCACGCATTGATGACCTATTTGATCAACTTAGTGGAGCCAAGATGTTCTCAAAGATAGATTTGAGATCGGAATATCACCAAGTGAAGGTACGGAAGGAGGATATCCCAAAGACTGTATTCTGGACAAGATATGGGCACTACGAGTTTCTGGTCATGCCATTTGGATTGACCAATGCTCCAGCTATCTTTATGGACTTAATGAATCGAGTCTTCCATCAGTATTTTGACCAGTTCGTGGTCGTCTTCATAGATGATATACTTGTCTATTCAAAGAGCCACGATGAGCACGAGAAGCACCTGTGGATTGTTCTAGAAATCTTGAGGAGAGAGCAGTTATATGTAAAGCTCAGTAAATGTGAGTTCTTCTTGGACAGTCTCATTTCTTGGACATGTCGTTACAGGAGATGGTATTTTTGTTGATCCAGAAAAGATCTCGACAGTGGAGACATGGCCTATTCCTAAATCAGCAGCGGAGGTGAGGAGTTTTCTTGGACTTGCTGGATATTACTGACGGTTCGTGGAGAACTTCTCAAGGATAGCAACACCTATGACTCGGTTGACTTGCAAAGATCAAGAGTTCACATGGACCAACGAGTGTCAAGCCGCTTTCGAGGAGTTGAAAAAGCGACTGACTTCAGCACCAGTATTGATTATTCCATCAGGATCAGGAGGCTATGTGATCTACAGTGACGCATCAGGAAAAGGTTTGGGATACGTATTGATGCAGCATGGCAAGGTGTTTGCATATGCATCTAGACAATTATGAGTACATGAGAAGAATTATCCAACTCATGACTTGGAACTTGCAGCCGTTGTATTTGCTCTGAAGCTATGGAGACATTACTTATATGGGAAACGAGTGGAGATCTATACAGACCACAAAAGCCTCAAGTATGTCTTCACGCAGAAGAAGTTAAATATGAGACAACATCGATGGCTCGAATTGATGAAAGATTTCGAGATAGAGCTACATTATCATCCAGGCAAGGCTAACGTTGTAGCAGACGCATTAAGCCGGAAGCCAGCAGCTTATTTCTTGATGACACAGAGGGAATTATTGAAGGACTTGCAAGGTCTTGGCATTGAAGTGATATTACTCGGAACAGATGGAACACTAGCCAACTTGAAAGTATAATCATTACTAGTAGAGAGAATCAAGGCAGCATTGCCTACAGACGCCAGGTTCAGAAGATTAAAGGAAAAGACAGAGGCTGGAGAACAGACAGGACTGCGAATTCATGATGACGGGACATTACGATGTGGTAATCGTCTATATATTTCTAATGGAGAGATTCGACAGGAGCTGATGACAGAAGCTCATAATTCGATATATTCTATTCATCCTGGAGGCACAAAGATGTATCGTGATTTACGACAGCACTTTTGGTGGCATGGAATAAAAAAAGAGATAGCTCGCTTTGTAGCTAAATGTCTAGTATGTCAACAAGTAAAGGCGGAGCACCAGAGGACAGCAGGATTATTGCAACCACTTTCGATTCCAGAGTGGAAGTGGGAGCACATCACTATGGACTTCGTCACGGGTTTTCCCAAGAGTCCAAGTGGTAGAGATACAGTATGGGTAATAGTAGATAGACTCACCATTTCTTGCACGGCATACCAATCAGCATTATATTAGACAGGGATTCACGCTTTACATCACACTTTTGGAGGAGCATACAAGAGAGTCTTGGAACTCGTCTAAAGTTCAGTACATCTTATCACCCACAGACAGATAGGCAGTCAGAGCGTACTATTCAGACACTGGAGGATATGTTGAGGGCTTGTATGTTAGACTTTGGAGGATCATGGGAGGGCCACCTACATATTATGGAGTTTTTTTTACAACAATAGCTATCAGGCGAGCATCCAGATGGCTCCGTTTAAAGCATTGTATGAAAGGAAGTGTAGGTCTCCGGTGTGTTGGAGTGACGTGGAAGAACGTCATATTTTGGGACCAGAGTTAGTGGTCAACACCGTTGAGACAGTTAAGAAGATACAAGGACACTTGCGAGCAGCACAAGACAGGCAGAAATAATGGGCAGATCTTCATCGTCGTCCTTTGGAGTTTAAAGAGGGCGATCATGTCTTCTTGAGGATATCACCTACCAGAGACACCATTCAATTCGGAGGGCGCAGCAAGTTGAGTCCAAGGTATATTGGACCATTTGACATGCTAGAGAGAGTGGAAGAAATGGCGTATCGACTTGCACTACCACCTTCACTTGAGGGAGTACATGACGTATTCTATGTGTCGTAGCTCAGGCGATATGTGGCAGACATCAGTCATGTTCTCGACCATTCAAAAATTACCATTGGGCCGAGCTTGTCATATCAAGAGCAACCCGTAGGAATCCTTGATCGTCGAGAGAAAATATTGAGGAACCAGTCTATTCCCTTGGTCCGCGTGGCATGGAAGCATGGTGTGCCAAGAGAATCTACTTGGGAGCGCAAGGAAGACATGGCAAACATTTTCTGAACCTATTCACGGACCAAGGTATAAATTTACCTTGTTAATTTATATCTTTTGCCATCCTTGACTTTCTACCGTGGCTTAGTTTTAATTTCGAGGACAAAATTTTTATAAGTTGGGTAGAATGTAAGACCCTTAATTTTATAAACCATATTACTTATTTAATTATAGTAGTTAGGAGCTAAATAGAGAAAATAGATTTTATTTTATTTTATTTGAGGTGTTTGTGTATTTAGGGGATTTATGTAGCCATTATAAATTTTTTCTAATTTATTCCATGTAGGAGACCCTTTGGACAGTTGCTAGCTTAATGGTATGCACCAATATAATTTTTAGAATTTTCTATGTATATATATAATTAATTAGAAAATAATTCCTATTGGATCTCAACCCAAAATCCAAACACCCTACCCGCCGGAACACACTACCCATTTAGCCCCTTCCAGGACCCATTAGGAGAAAAAAAATATCAACAGTAGCAGTAGCAAAAACCAACTTTGCTTTCCCTTCTCCGCGCGTGTGAGCCTTCTTATTCCGCCGCTTCTTATCCCTATTATTACTAAACTCTCCTCAACCGAAACCAAACTAAGGAATAAAAGAACAGCAGCAACAGTGGCTTTTGAGACCACTAAATATTCCCCACCGTCTCTTATTCTCTATATATATTACAACTCTCCCTAAACCTAATCCCACTTCTTACAACAAAACTTAAATTTTGGACGTGCACTATACAAAACTCTTGCTCGGCAAGTATACCTTGCCATTGTACTAATATTTACATTCCATATTGTCATTACCACATTCCGAAAACAGGGGTAATTTCGACTTTTTACAATATTTAATATTATTGTAGTTATAATTAATTAATTGCATGAATAGTATATATTTAAATTAAATAACTGTGTGATGTGTACTTTAATATATTATATTATAGACAGTGTTCATTTGTGTTTGTGATGGTAGACTTGACCTAGAAGCCAATAGATGAGCACCTGTCGGAGTTATGGAATTTTGAGGTTAATTGTTTTATTTTAGAATTTATTCTTGGAGTTTGTAATTAATTACCGTATTTTAATTAATTATTGCGCATTTCCTTTGCTTCGATATTTGGAGCGCTACCCTGACTTTTGCCTTCCAACAAATTTTACAACCTTGTCCTGGACATGCCCGCCTTCCATTCTGCTATTTTTGCAACTCATAATTATGCTCCCTGTGCATTGTTTCTAGCCGCACAAAAATCGTCGCGGACGTTATTTAATAAATCCCTATTTTTGTATCATTGTGCGTTCCAATTGAAATTGGAGGCAATCTTGACCTATTTTTCGTGCGGCCCAAATTAGGGTAATATCCTGTTCTGAGTCTTTTTCATTATTGGTATTGATGACCTGACCTGATTTTGGCCCCATGTACTCCTAATTAATTTTGGAACACAACTTGCATTTATTTCTAATTTATTTGAGGATACCATTTTATCTGATTCTGAAATTTCAATTTAATTCCAGTGCCCTGTTAATTGAGCCCATACCGATCTTACAGTGCCCCCTGACCCTACAAGACATCGGACCCCGAATCGCCCGACAAATTTTTGTCATTTTATGTGTTTGTGCAATTTCTCGAATTTAAGGGGCTAAGTTACAATTATTCAATTGTAGGTGTCATCACCCCATTGTCCAAGACCAAATGGAAAGATTATTTACTTGTGGACCAAATTGCATTTTTCCCACATGAAATTTCTTTCATGTTTAATCTGGACCACCCATTTAATTGGGTGCATCCTCACCTTTCATTTACATACCCTCATCCTATTTAATGTCTTGTACCCTCGAACCCTAATCCCAAGAAACCTAGGATTCCCCACCTCCACAAGCCCCCACATCCCCTCTCTCATCCGTATGTATATTCTTCTTCCTTCTTCCTTTCTTCTTCTCCTTCTTTTTTTTCTTCTCCCTTTCTTCCTAAATTTTAAATTCAATTCAAAAGAGAGGGGGGAACACTGTTCACCCCCATCTCTGCATCCCAGCCATCTCTACTGTGCATCCCGGCCGAGCACAGTTCCTCCGGCGGCCCGCGGCCGCTACTAACTCCTCCTTCCATCAGCCGGCCTGCCTCCCCGGCGAAGCTCCTCCCGCCGAAGCCCGCTGCTCCTTCCCGGCGGATCTCCGGCTGCTCCTCCCGCTGCTGCTCCCCACTCCATCTCCACCTATCACCTCCGACCCGAGCCCTCTCCGGCCATCCTCCCTGCTGCTGCCCGCACCGACTCCGGCGGCCATCAGTCCGGCGCCCGACCATTCCCTGTGCTCCGGCGGTCACTGCACTCTCCGGCGCCGGCACGACTCAACTCCCCTCCCTGCTGCATCCACCCCGGCGGCCGTACTCCGGCCAGTCCCCCATCACAGTAAGCCTCCTCTCTCCCCTTCCCTCTTTATATATATATATATATATATATATATATATATATATATATATATATATGTGTGTATATATATATATATATATGTGTATATATATACGTACATATATATATGAGTATATATATACTATATGTATATGAAAATTGTAGGTACTTAATTAATGCTTTAATATGTGAATATGTAGAGTATGTAAATACTTTAGTAATGTATATTTAATGTATGTACATGTCTATTGTCTAATTAATAATTAAACATAATGTATAGTATGTGTATTAATGTATATATATAACTAATGTATAAATATTGTGTATATGTATAAATATTGTGTATTAGTGTATATAGTATATTTTAAATTAATATATGTATATGTATAGCATTTAATTAATAAATGTTTAATACGCATATATGTATAGCATATAAATACTTTGGTAATGTATAATTTTATATGTACATGTATATTATTCATAAATAAAATATTTAAATACATGTATTAGCATAGTATATATATATATATTTTAGTATATGTAGATACATTTAATATGATTTAGATATATATATATATTTAAATGAATATGTATATGTGTATTTTCTCTAATATATATACGTATGTATTCTAGTATAAAAATATGTATATATACTTGATATATTTTCAAATATGTATAATTAGATAAATGTATATATATATATAAATAGATATATATTTTGTACATACATTTAATATATTTTTCTATATATATATATGAGTGATATATATAAATACGTGTTCTACTATATGTATTTTATATATACATATATATATACTTAGCATATTTTCAATGTATGTTTAATTGGTATATATATGGTATAAATTCAATTTGGTATGTACATATTTGTATTTCAAATATATATATGGTAGGTATTAATGATTAAAAATAGGTAAGGTGTTTTAAATATGTATCCCTACTAGGTGACCCTAGTTGACTAGTGCCCTGCCTGGCATGGCCCTGAGGCCAGTGTTTATAGACTGTGTGTTAGCGTAGCTTCTGATGCAAATGTTATATTGTGTTATGTTTATAGGACTGTTGGTTCACCAGGGAATACTCTGGAACAGGACATTCATAATTACCAGCTAAGGACCCGAGGCAAGTACATTCTCCGATAATTTCCAAATTCTTGATAATTTCTATAAATTCAATAATCTTGAAATGTTACAACTGAATCCTTGACACTGTACTACACGAACTAGTATAGCTTGGATCTGCAGTCATGAGATATTACCTTGATTATCGTATTGACATTATACACGACATTGACATTGATATTAGATATTGATATTAGACATTGATATTAGACATTGTACATGATAGACTTGACTTGCTCGTGTATCATGACGTGTCATGATTGGATCCACAGTACTAGTTGGGGGCGGAGAAATTGCTAGTGAGAGATGTGATCAAATACCCATTGTATAATTAAATATTATTGGTGTTAATCATACCCCCACGTATGATTAGCCAGACTGTAGCAATCGTACATGTTCCCAAGCCGATCACATTTTGAAACTACTATTTTAAACACTTAGAATAGATTACAGTTCCCTATTTTAAATCATATACTACATCACCCGTATATGATACTGTTCCTTGTTCTTTTTTATTTCCATACATGCACTGACTGTATCATATTGCCTATTGCCTGTCTTTCTTTACATTGCCAGTCTCTCTTAAATTGCCATTGCATTTATTTCACTGTCTTCTCAGTAGCTAGCATGACATGTTTTATTGTATTATAGACATTATCAATTAATGGAACTGTTATTTGAGAGTGTTGCTTTGCTCCTTCCTGACTGGAAATATTTTTCCAGATTATGCCTTAGAGGACCGCTGTCCGACACTTTATGGACTATGGTGTGTAGCTGCAGACTTGGTAGTTTAGTCGTGATTCTGGAAGGTCTAGCCGGAATTATTATTTATTGTTAGTTCTTTAAGTAGACTATTTGGTACCGGATTTGTCTCCGGCATTTTGACGAGATTTGGATATTGTTGAGTTAGAATATTACTTGTTGACTTGTGGTGTTTAATTTTAATTTCTGTTTCGAAATCTTATCGTGCTGTAATCCTGTGATTGAGTATGTGTTCATCTTATTTTGTGTCATCCGTGCCTCCTAATGGAGATTGGATGCTTGCGTGATATTAGTTAGATAGTATCAAGACCTTGACAGCGTTCTACCGCCGACACTGCGGCGTAGGCTGGACGTACCCACACACTCGTGCCCCTAAACCGGGTGCGGGTGGTGACACGTTTTTAGTGGTGGCCCATGCAGGTCAGACTTCGCGAGTTGTGCGATGTCGTAGTAGTGTGGCATCTTTGTTACACTATTGCGTGCCTGCAATAGAATATAGGACATAGGATACTAGGATGAGAGAGGATACTCAATCATAATTTATTTGAAAGATTTCCTGGGATGACCCCATGAGAATCTTATTATAATTTCCAATTTAATTCCTTCGCCCTTGTTTCCGTCCGTCCTCACTCGTTGATATCGAGTTTGATTCTTGTTGACCAGTTGCTAACTTTAATTCCTGGTATCGTTGTTGAGTTGATTTCATATTGGGATGAATTTTACGGGCTAAAATTTACGGTATCATTTGATGACATATATTGATGAGGACAGTGAGAAAGGTAAAACGCCTACTTTGGTTATGGAACCTAGAGTTTATCGCAGCCATTCTAGCTGTCGTGACGAGAACGTAGGAAC
This sequence comes from Iris macrosiphon, assembly GCA_036927795.1. Taxonomy (NCBI): domain Eukaryota; kingdom Viridiplantae; phylum Streptophyta; class Magnoliopsida; order Asparagales; family Iridaceae; genus Iris; species Iris macrosiphon. The sequence goes on from JAYESA010000344.1 coordinate 147,253, forward strand.
CTAACTTGGATGTACATACTTTAGTTATGAGATTTAGAGTTTCTCGCAGCCATACCGGTTGGCGTGGCGAGGATTCTAGATGACATGATTATAGGGTTGCATACCTTAGTTACGGAACCTGTCGTTTATCGCATCTATGCTTACTGACGTGGCGAGGATTCTGTGTGTCATGATTTCTGACAGACGTGTATGATTATCAGGTTGTATCTTAAATTGGTTCTTAAAGTATCATCTCAAGCCTTACCTATTTATGTTATTCCAGGGCTTTGTTCCATCGCTTCTTCTCTTTACTAGCAGTAAAGATACCTTCCGTCCTTGATCCAGTTCCTTTTTGAACTTATAAATTTTAAGGATTCCTTGTTAGTATGATAATTAGTGACTTGCAATTTTGGTTGTGTCTTGTATTAGTTGACTGAGTGTTGCCTGTGAATTGTAAGTGTTTCCTAGTTGGACATGTGATCATTAGGCATTAATCTAGAGATACCCATAGCATAGTACCTTGTAGCAATAGTTCTATGATAGGTGTTATTATAATTAGTATTGGTATTATAGAAAGAGGAGTAAGAGTATCAGTGATGATGATCATTTGGAAGCAATAGTGCAAATAATTCGGGCAGTACAATTTTCGTACACAGTTGAGAGTTGTAAATAATTAGTATATTAGTGTGCACCTTGAGTATTAGAGACTGTGAGTAGTATATGTATACTTGTGGATTAAATTATAATTTGTAGAGTGGAAATGAATTTCAGTTTTTAAAGAATTTTTGAGGGGATGAGATTTTATGTTATTAAATTTTGAGTATTCGAATTCAATTCAATAAACATAGTCAAGGCTATAAGGATTTTAAAAGTGATTAAATTTTTGATATTGAGTATCTGATTTTGAGGAGTATATGCAATTATTTTTAAGTTGATCGAGAAGTTAAACCTTGACGATTATTTCGAGGATTAACTTTATGGTAGATAAGAGATGAATATTAATATATGAGTAGATGATATACATGTATAAGGATCTGATGACTTGAGTATGACTGAGATCTCACTACCAACTGACTTGGGTGTCAATCTAGGGTTGTATTAGAAAGAGCAGTATTTAGTATAGTGTGTTGCAATTGATATGCACTTGAGTGATAAGAATAACTAGTATCAACTACTGCAGTAGGTAAGGAAGCTAGCAGTGAGTATGTTTCAAGTAGGACTGTGATACCTAGGGGATAGAGGTATCAGACCATGGATGCATCTTGACCTGTGCAATCACAACTAGGAATGTTATTCCAATCTATTTATCTTGAATGTTGCTTCTTTAGAACTATACTGTCCTTCCTTGATGATATCGCATTTTGCCTAAATTGATTCTTTGGGATCTGTCTTCAGGATGTCGCCGAAGACACGATCTATGAGAGCGGGAACACCAGCTTTAGAGGGGTCTGCCACCTCTCCACCTGATGGACAGACATCCGTAGTTCCTCCTACATCTCCGATACATGTGGGAGTTTCTACACTTTTCGGGGATCCTTCTTCCCCACCTGTTCAGAGGATAGCCGCAGCTGTGACGGACAACCTTCCTCCTCCACCGACTCCGATTCCCGGAGGTTTGCCCATTGACGGGGCGCAGATGTTTACCTTGATCCAAGGCATGGTAGATGCCCAGAGAGTGGCGGCAGATGCTCAGCGAGTTCAAGCTGAGGCTCAGAGGGTGCAAGCAGAAGCGCACCAGGCACAAACCGAGCTGATGAGAGAGAGCATGGAGAACGCTCACCAGATGGCACTACAGGCAGTTGAGAGAGTTGCCCAGCAGTATCCTGGCCAGTGGCAGCCGAGGGCATTTCAGTATCAACAGCAGTACCAGGCACCAGATCATATTCGGCAACAACCCTGGGCATTTCAGTATCAACAGCAGTACCCGGCACCAGTTCCTGTACAGCAGGATCAACGAACTTGTCATTTCTGTAAGAAGCCAGGTCACCTTTGGAAGAGCTGTAGAACGAGGCTGGGACTTTGTTTGCACTGTGGCACTGCGGGACATCGAGTAAGGGATTGTCTTCGAGTTCCTTATCTTTCCGACCAGCGCGCAGCTCCAAATTATAGAGATCCAGTTAGGCTACCTGTGGAACCGTATATTGCTCAGCACCCGCAAAGGGAACCACCCCAGCAGGGCTGGCATTTGCGATAACGGTCGAGGAGACCGATACTACAGGTAATGTGTTATCGGGTTCTGTTCTTTCCTTCATTCTGTTCCTACCTATTTGATTGATTGACTGATACCTTAGTACCGTAGCTTGCATGTATGATTCTTGTTATAATGTAGTTAGTAGTACCCCTGATACAGAGACTGCAATACCATGATAAAAGACACCATGATCATACATATTTCCCTTAGGTTGCATGTTGTATGGTTGTAGGTAGAATTCTCTTAGACTTTGATTGTTGAGGATTTAACTGTAGTAAAGATTAACGAAGAGGTTATGACTTAACGAAGAGGTTATGACTTGACAAAGAGAGACAAGGTGCCTTAAATTTTGAGGAAAAATATTAAATTAAATAAAGAGTTGGGAATTTAATATGGCATAATTGAAGTTTTGTTAAATCATTGATTTTAAGAAGATTATGAAATGATTGAATTTAACATTGAATTTGAGGAATTTAAGAAGGCCATCGATATAATTATTGGACTGCAAGTTGTGAACTTATATTTTGAATATTGTATTGGAGGTTTCATAAGTATTACGTCGTTGCATATTATGGAAAAAAAAAATCGAGGGATAAGAACACAAATGGATTAGTGTTAAACTCAAATCTTGTGGGACGAGATTACATTTTTATAATTGTGCATGGAAACAAAAAAAAAAATCATCAAATTTAAGGAGTAAGATGATAAATGGGTTAGTGATTAAACACCAACTTTTTGGACGAGTTTTATTTGGATTCATGGATTGGTGTTTTTTGATGGAAATTTTAAATGTGCATTGTTGGATTAAGTTAGAGGAGTAGATATCAATTCAGGTTTTAATTACTAAACATCAGATTCGTAGGAGATTATGATACGAATAGAGTTCGATGATAAATTTTGAGGATTTTTCAGGAATACAATAATTTCAAAATTTTTGAAATTGTGAAATGACAGAGTGGATTATTCAGGATTATGTGGGTTGATGAATTTAAATTTTGAGGAAAATAATAATGTGTATGAATAAACACTACTATGAGGATTTTAAATTTCGAGGACGAAATTCTTTTAAGGTGGGTAGACTTGTCACTACCACATTCCGAAAACAGGGGTAATTTTGACTTTTTACAATATTTAATATTATTGTAGTTATAATTAATTAATTGCATGAATAGTATATATTTAAATTAAATAACTGTGTGATGTGTACTTTAATATATTATATTATAGACAGTGTTCATTTGTGTTTGTGATGGTAGACTTGACCTAGAAGCCAATAGATGAGCACCTGTCGGAGTTATGGAATTTTGAGGTTAATTGTTTTATTTTAGAATTTATTCTTGGAGTTTGTAATTAATTACCGTATTTTAATTAATTATTGCGCATTTCCTTTGCTTCGATATTTGGAGCGCTACCCTGACTTTTGCCTTCCAACAAATTTTACAACCTTGTCCTGGACATGCCCGCCTTCCATTCTGCTATTTTTGCAACTCATAATTATGCTCCCTGTGCATTGTTTCTAGCCGCACAAAAATCGTCGCGGACGTTATTTAATAAATCCCTATTTTTGTATCGTTGTGCGTTCCAATTGAAATTGGAGGCAATCTTGACCTATTTTTTGTGCGGCCCAAATTAGGGTAATATCCTGTTCTGAGTCTTCTTCATTATTGGTATTGATGACCTGACCTGATTTTGGCCCCATGTACTCCTAATTAATTTTGGAACACAACTTGCATTTATTTCTAATTTATTTGAGGATACCATTTTATCTGATTCTGAAATTCCAATTTAATTCCAGTGCCTTGTTAATTGAGCCCATACCGATCTTACAGTGCCCCCTGACCCTACAAGACACCGGACCCCGAATCGCCCGCCAAATTTTCGTTATTTTATGTGTTTGTGCAATTTCCCAAATTTAAGGGGCTAAGTTGCAATTATTCAATTGTAGGTGTCATCACCCCATTGTCCAAGACCAAATGGAAAGATTATTTACTTGTGGACCAAATTACATTTTTCCCACATGATATTTCCTTCATGTTTAATCTGGACCACCCATTTAATTGGGTGCATCCTCACCTTTCATTTACACACCCTCATCCTATTTAATGTCTTGTACCCTCGAACCCTAATCCCAAGAAACCTAGGATTCCCCACCTCCACAAGCCCCCACATCCCCTCTCTCATCCGTATGTATATTCTTCTTCCTTCTTCCTTTCTTCTTCTCTTCTTCTCCTTCTTTTTCTTCTTCTCCCTTTCTTCCTAAATTTTAAATTCAATTCAAAAGAGAGGGGGGGAACACTGTTCACCCCCATCTCTGCATCCCAGCCATCTCTACTGTGCATCCCGGCCGAGCACAGTTCCTCCGGCGGCCCGCGGCCGCTACTAACTCCTCCTTCCATCAGCCGGCCTGCCTCCCCGGCGAAGCTCCTCCCGCCGAAGCCCGCTGCTCCTTCCCGGCGGATCTCCGACTGCTCCTCCCGCTGCTGCTCCCCACTCCATCTCTACCTATCACCTCCGACCCGAGCCCTCTCCGGCCATCCTCCCTGCTGCTGCCCGCACCGACTCCGGCGGCCATCAGTCCGGCGCCCGACCATTCCCTGTGCTCCGGCGGTCACTGCACTCTCCGGCGCCGGCACGACTCAACTCCCCTCCCTGCTGCATCCACCCCGGCGGCCGTACTCCGGCCAGTCCCCCATCACAGTAAGCCTCCTCTCTCCCCTTCCCTCTTTATATATATATATATATATATATATATCTATATATATATATATATGTGTGTATATATATACGTACATATATATATGAGTATATATATACTATATGTATATGAAAATTGTAGGTACTTAATTAATGCTTTAATATGTGAATATGTAGAGTATGTAAATACTTTAGTAATGTATATTTTAATGTATGTACATGTCTATTGTCTAATTAATAATTAAACATAATGTATAGTATGTGTATTAATGTATATATATAACTAATGTATAAATATTGTGTATATGTATAAATATTGTGTATTAGTGTATATAGTATATTTTAAATTAATATATGTATATGTATAGCATTTAATTAATAAATGTTTAATACGCATATATGTATAGCATATAAATACTTTGGTAATGTATAATTTTATATGTACATGTATATTATTCATAAATAAAATGTTTAAATACATGTATTAGCATAGTATATATATATATATATATTAGTATATGTAGATACATTTAATATGATTTAGATATATATATATATTTAAATGAATATGTATATGTGTATTTTCTCTAATATATATACGTATGTATTCTAGTATAAAAATATGTATATATACTTGATATATTTTCAAATATGTATAATTAGATAAATGTATATATATATATAAATAGATATATATTTTGTACATACATTTAATATATTTTTCTATATATATATATGAGTGATATATATAAATACGTGTTCTACTATATGTATTTTATATATACATATATATATACTTAGCATATTTTCAATGTATGTTTAATTGGTATATATATGGTATAAATTCAATTTGGTATGTACATATTTGTATTTCAAATATATATATGGTAGGTATTAATGATTAAAAATAGGTAAGGTGTTTTAAATATGTATCCCTACTAGGTGACCCTAGTTGACTAGTGCCCTGCCTGGCATGGCCCTGAGGCCAGTGTTTATAGACTGTGTGTTAGCGTAGCTTCTGATGCAAATGTTATATTGTGTTATGTTTATAGGACTGTTGGTTCACCAGGGAATACTCTGGAACAGGACATTCATAATTACCAGCTAAGGACCCTAGGCAAGTACATTCTCCGATAATTTCCAAATTCTTGATAATTTCTATAAATTCAATAATCTTGAAATGTTACAACTGAATCCTTGACACTGTGCTACACGGACTAGTATAGCTTGGATCTGCAGTCATGAGATGTTACCTTGATTATCGTATTGACATTATACACGATATTGACATTGATATTAGACATTGATATTAGACATTGATATTAGACATTGTACATGATAGACTTGACTTGCTCGTGTATCGTGACGTGTCATGATTGGATCCACAGTACTAGTTGGGGGCGGAGAAATTGCTAGTGAGATATGTGATCAAATATCCATTGTATAATTAAATATTATTGGTGTTAATCATACCCCCACGTATGATTAGCCAGACTGTAGCAATCGTACATGTTCCCAAGCCGATCACATTTTGAAACTACTATTTCAAACACTTAGAATAGATTACAGTTCCCTATTTTAAATCATATACTACATCACCCGTATATGATACTGTTCCTTGTTCTTTTTTATTTCCATACATGCACTGACTGTATCATATTGCCTATTGCCTGTCTTTCTTTACATTGCCAGTCTCTCTTAAATTGCCATTGCATTTATTTCACTGTCTTCTCAGTAGCTAGCATGACATATTTTATTGTATTATAGGCATTATCAATTAATGGAACTGTTATTTGAGAGTGTTGCTTTGCTCCTTCCTGACTGGAAATATTTTTCCAGACTATGCCTTAGAGGACCGCTGTCCGACACTTTATGGACTATGGTGAGTAGCTACAGACTTGGTAGTTTAGTCGTGATTCTGGAAGGTCTAGCTGGAATTATTATTTATTGTTAGTTCTTTAAGTAGACTATTTGGTACCGGATTTGTCTCCGGCATTTTGACGAGATTTGGATATTGTTGAGTTAGAATATTACTTGTTGACTTGTGGTGTTTAATTTTAATTTCTATTTCGAAATCTTATCGTGCTGTAATCCTGTGATTGAGTATGTGTTCATCTTATTTTGTGTCATCCGTGCCTCCTAATGGAGATTGGATGCTTGCGTGACATTAGTTAGATAGTATCAAGACCTTGACAGCGTTCTACCGCCGACACTGCGGCGTAGGCTGGACGTACCCACGCACTCGTGCCCCTAAATCGGGTGCGGGTCGTGACACATATGATGCATGCATAATTTATTTCTGATTATTTAGTTTATTTATTTTAACTGCTATATAAATTGTGCGTCCAAGGAAACTTGGGTGCAACGACGATGTCGTCGTATCATGTTTATTTATGTAGATTTTTGGACCTACTTTATGATACCACCCTAGTAATATGGAGCATCATTAGATTCATTGGCCGTGACACAGTTGTTACACGAGTTGTGAGTATCATATAGATCACGGACTGCATGACAGGTCTGGCCTCCTGTACGTATTGGCCGTGCGTTAGGGATGACTGCTGATAAAAACTTTGTATGCTAGTAGACCTGGCAGTTATTTAGAGGTTTTATCGTGTCATGGATGTGGCATGTTTAGAGCATAGGATGGGGAGAACAACAAGTAAGGCGTTTGGGCTCCTTTGTACTTTTCTTCCGTAACGCCCGGATTCTCCACCGGAGAAACGGGTGATGATGACCACTATATATTGCAGGCGGCCTCTTCCGTTCAAAAGATGGTATGCTTGTAGGCCCCTGATTCTCCGAGAGAATCATGCCAATCCCATTTATGGCCAGATAGCCCACGTGTTGGAAAGTTATTCTCAAACTGCATTCACTTAGACTGTTAGGCGACCCACTGGATATTTATATTTCAGTACTTTATTGACATGTTTATATGTATCTTGTTACATCTCTCTGAGAACCTGGTCCCTTTCCAGATATAGATGAGCAGGAATATTCGCAGGAGTACGGACCTGGACCTGACGCTACTGACCAGACTGAGGAGGTCTTACCTTCGGAGTACCTGTGATTTTATTACCGCTGTTTAGATCCTTGTTACTACTTCAGTATAGTTATTTTGTAGTAGATTTGTTTCCATCCGACTATCAGACTTGATACTCATCTTTGGTATTTAGATATTATTCAGCTCTTTATTCCTACTTATTATTTGTGCTGTGGATGAGATATAGATTGTGTGACTTGTTGTGACAGTATATTACCACTGGTGGATTGGATATTCATGTACAGTGTACGTGTGTATATATTTTTCATATATTAGAGTTCGTATACATACGGCTGGGCGTGTTACGTTTTCCTACTCCTATGTATTTTGGGACTGGGGCATGACACATTCTTTGCATGCTTAATAAGAGAACTCACATAGCTTATCTTTGAAATAAACTTATCTGCTTAACTAAGAGAACTTAAAATTCTTGTCTAAGAGTAAGAGAGTGCTTGAACATGTTTCACTATCACTTGTGTTTTGAGAGAACCATATCGTGCTTGAACTTGTTCAGAGAGGGCTGCCAGTCCGTACCGAGATAGATGGTCTGCTGGTTCATCTTGTCTGAATTCTAGAGTTTATCTGATAGTGTTTCATACATTTGCATCGATCGAACAATGGCTATTGGTGAAGAGCTGAACCTTGGTTATGGCTGCTACAGTGATAGTGAAGAGCAACCATGAGTCACAGCTGCTAATAGCATCAGATAAATGAGTTATTGGTTAGCTGGATTACCGCTACCGATCCTGAGTTTCTCGGGGACCGAAAAGCATATAGATAGTTCATTGTGTTGGATTTATAGATGATAGTTCCTAGATGGTGCATTATCCCTAGAGTCTTTGAGTATAGCTCACGAGACACGTTGTGCACACCCTGATAATAGAACAATCGGCTTGCCTTGTGTAAACCCCCTGAATTTTCAAAAAAATATTAAACTTGGATTTGTCACAATTTTTTGGAATTTTCTGGAAATTTTCTGTAAATAAAATAAGGGTTTTAATTATTAAATGATTTTTAATTATTAATAAATAATATTAAAATATTATGGAAATAATATTTTATGGTGTAGAATTAAAAACTGGACTTAGGGTAATTTTTCTGGAATTTATTGGACCCCGGACCTATTTTTAAACACCTGAAAACAATATTTATTTATTTATTTATTTAATTAAATAATAAACCCTAAATCTAACCCAGCCTAGCCGGCCCGACCCAACCCTCGGCCCAAGCCGGCCCAGCCCGCCTTAACGGGTCGGGACGGGTCCACCCGAACCCGACCCGCCGCCTGCCCGACCCGGGCGACCGTCTCCTCCCCACGACCCTGTCCCCCGCTCTTCCCGGCGACCGCTCCGGCCACGTCGCCGGAGCCCGCGTCAGCCCCGCGCCATGACCCCCCTTGCTCCGCTTTTTTCGGCTAGCCACTCCCGGCGCCTCCCCCTACTTAAACCCCCTCCTCTTCTCCTTCCTCCTCCCTCATCTCCCCTACCCTAGCCCTAACCCCGGCCACTCGCTCCGGCGCCGCCTGATCCAGCTCCTCCTCCGGCCTTCCAGCCTCACCGTGCCCAGCCCCGCTCTGCCACAGCCCCGCCTCCCTCCTCCCTCCTCTTTCAGCTCCGCCGGAGACCACCACCCCTCTCCCGCCTCTGCCGAATTTTCCCCGGCCGCCTTCGACAGTACCCCGCCGACGCCGCCCCGCGCCCCGAGCCCCCGGCGACGCTGTCCCCGGCCTCCCTCCGCCTCAGCTCCGACCGGGCCGCCGCCTCCGGCCAAGCAGACCCCAAACCTTAACCTTGGACGCGGGACACGTCGAGTTGGACACGAGAAATTCCAATTTCTCGAGCCCTGTTCAGGTACGTGTAACTTTCTCCTCGCTGCCCCGTTTTTAATTTTGTAAATTGCAACGCGTAGCCTGCATGACCCTCTCGGTGCCCGGGCAAACCGCTCGGGGCATCGCGTCCTGTGGTGATCGCACACCGCAGTCCAAAAATAGGAAAAACAACGACCCGATTCACCCCGGAACTGGGTACGCCCCGCCAAACGGGACGACTTGGTCGCGCACGGTCTTCACAGATACGTGCGCGTCGTTGATACGGATGTGTGAGATTTTGCGGAAGTTGATTCGGGTGTGCGTGCACACCGGAATCAACGCGTATCCGCGGACAACGCCCCGTATCCGACTTTTCTGAATCATGCCCTAACTTTCTGTATGCACGTCGGATCGAAACGAAACTTGCGCCATCGGACTCGTAGCGATACGCTGGTCCTGTGACCCAAGTTTGGTTCGATTCTGAGAACGTTGACGAAATTGCGTGTCGTGGGCCCCACAGGCCCCACTCGACGGGCGATTTTGTGATCGGCTCATCGAAATCCAATTCTGGAAGTTTCGTTGGGTTCGTACCATCGTTCCTGACCTGTTGACACTAAGTTTGGTGAATTTGGAGACCTTTGACCCTGACACATTTTTCGGTGCAAAGCGGGCCCACATGCGGACCCCGTTTTGACCCGAAATTGCCGTTTTTGCTCTTGTCTCCAAATTGGACTCAAGGACAGGCGTTTCTAGCTATTTGATATCTTTTGAGCATGATGGTAATATTTATTTCAGCATCTGGACACATTTCTGGAAATTTTCCCGAGAACAGAACCGTAGTGGAATCCAAACATCAGGCAAGTACCTGCACTTCAAGTTTATTCTTTATATTGTGATAATTAATTCCTTGCTCTACTAGTACCATTGGATGATTACACATAGTGTTAGAATTTTGGATTTTATGTCTTACTTTTTGTGTCGGGAGGGAGAATACTAGAAGGCATGTAGATTACCCTTCCCCCTGTCCTGACTAATAGCTGTTGGTACGCGACTGTACCATCAGCCGGATCTCGATTATTCCTGACTGATAGCCGTCTATGACGTGCCGAATTAGCCTTATAACCCCCTACATGCCGACTATGTATTCTAAATACACAATTACACACACATAGTTTCTTGTCTTGTTGCAGTTCCATTTTCTTGTCTCATTATATTCCTGTTTTACTCATATCCCTGATTTACAGCAATTAACTCTTAGTTAATGTTACTACTTATTATGCATATTCTTATCATGATACTTAGTCAGTTCTTTTCTACTTGTCATAATTATTTAGTTTAAGCTTTGTTGTGTATTGGTACTTTGCTCCTTTCCTGACTGGATCCGTTGATATTAGGCGATGATGAGGACTATGCCCCCACCGTTTATGGCCCATATGAGGTAGCAGATGATACATTTGAGGAGCCGGTTCCTACCCAGGAGGCTACTTTTGAGGAATAGTAGCCAGTTAGTTAGTATTTTTTTCTTTCAGCCTAGTAATCGGGTTTGTCTCCGATTTAATTTCTGGTTCTGTAATAAACTATAGATCTGTTTATCACATTTTGCTTATGAAATCTTAGCATTCCTATTTCCTGTTATTATCCTTGCCTATTTAATTATTGTGAATGAGTTAAATTTTAATTTAACTGTGGATATGACCTAGACAAGGTACTACCGTCGACACTACGGCGTAGGCTGGACGTACCCACGTACTCGTGCCCGAATATCCGGGTGCGGGTCGTGACACCTTGTGTGCTTGAATGAATCAATATGAACTCTGTTTTTAAAGATATTTCCAAAAGAAGTAATATGACTCCGTTCTTGTGCTACATGTAACGAACATAGGTAAAACTAGAAAGATCACTAGTAATATAATATTTTATAACATGATTACTTAGTGTTGGTTTTAGTGAATGTTGCTTCTGTTCAGTTGTTTAAACTCACTAGTATTTTCTAAGTGCTGACCCACCAACAGTTTGCTTGTTCGTAGGTGTTGGATCATCCGAGGAAGCGATAGGTGTGCCTCATCCCCAAGACCCGAAAATCTGGTTTCTTTGCCTTGAGCTACTTTCGTATAGAGGGATATAATGTATGGAACGATCCCATTGTATTCAGAGGACTCTGTGCCTCAATTTGCCCCGTATACTCAGATGGATAAATGCTTGCAACAATGTTCCTCCGCTACTTACTCGATAGATGCGATGATAGACACAACTTTAACGATGTTGCCTTGTGCGGACGCAACCCCAGGCTCACACGGCATTACGTCCCGATAACAAATGACTACGCTCCCCGCGGGAGCGTCGAGGCACGGTGATTCACGCCCGGTGGGGGCGTTGTCACGACCCGCACCCGAAAATTCGGGCACGAGTGCGTGGGTACGTCCAGCCTACGCCGCAGAGTCGGCGGTAGTACGCTGTCTAGGTCATATCCACATTTAACTAGTCTAGCTCATTCACAAATAACATAGGCAAGATAATAGTGAGAAACAGGTACTTAAGATTGCGATTGAAATAAATGTGACAACAGATTCAAATGTTTTAGTACAGAAATTCAGAATGAAATCGGGAACAAACCCGATTACTAAGATAAAGAGCAAAAACTAAGATAACTACTGCTAACTACTCAGCAGGAGTAGCTTCCTGTGCGGGAACTGGCTCTGCAACTGTGTCACCTGCTGCCTCATAGGGGCCATAATAAGTAGGGGCAAGGTCCTCATCATCGCCTAAATCAACAGATCCAGTCAGGAAAGGAGCAAAGTACACAGTGCACAACAAGATTAAACTAAATATTTATGACAATTAATTGAATATCATGTTGAGAAACTACATAAAAGAACATTAATATCTTAGAGTTAAAGATGTAAACAGGAATATGAGAAAACCCGAAGTAAATGAGACAGAAAATAAAACTACAACAGTCTGCGAGAAATATAACAAGATCTAGAAACTAGCTGTGTGAACTTGTGTTTGTTTTAGAATACATAGTTGGCATGTAGGGGTTTATAAGGCTAATCCGGCCATCATAAAAGACTATTAAACAGGAATAATCGAGATCCGGCTGAGGGTACAGTCGCGTACCAACAGCTATTAAACACGACAGGGGAAATGGGTAAACTATATGCCTTCTAGTATTCTCCCACCCGACATGAAAAACAAGACATGAACTCCAATATTCAAGACATGAATTTCAGTGTTCTAGCACTACGTGTAATCATCAATGGTACTAGTAAAACAGAGAATTAATTATCACAATATAAAGATTAATTTGAAGTGCAGGTACTTGCCTGTTGTTTGGATCCGATTACAGTTATGTTCTCGGGGAAATTTCCAAAAATGAGTCCAGATGCTGAAATAGACATTACCATCACGCTCAGAAGATGTCAAATAGCTAGAAACGCCTGTCCTTGGGTCCAATTTGGAGACAAGGGCAAAAACGGTAGTTTCGGGTCAAAACGGGGTCCGCCGGTGGGCCCGCTTTGCACCGAAAAACGTGTCCGGATCAATGGTCTCCAAATTCACCAAACTTAGTGTCAACAGGTCAGGAACGCTGATACGAACCAAACGGAACTTCTAGATTTGGATTCCGATGTTCCGAACACAAAATTGCCCGTCGAGCGGGGCCTGTGGGGCCCACGACACGCGATTTCGTCAACGTTCTCAGAATCGAACCAAACTTGACCCACAGGACCAGCGTATCGCTACGAGTCCGATGGCGCAAGTTTCGTCTCGATCTGACGAGTGTACAAGAAGTTAGGGCAAATTGCAGAAAAGTCGGATACGGGACGATGTCCGCGGATACGCGTTGATTCCGGTGTGCACGCACACCCGAATCAGCTTCCGCGAAATCTCACACGTCCGTATCGACAACGCGCACGTATCTGTGAAGACCGTACGCGACCAAGTCATCCCGTTTGGCGGGGCGCACTCAGTTCTGGGGTGAAACAGGCTCTGGTTTTTCCTGTTTTTGGATCGCGGTGTGCGATCACCACAGGACACGATGCCCCGAGCGGTTTGTCCGGGCACCGAGAGGGTCATACAGGCTTCACAATGCAATTTATGGAAATGAAAACGGAGCTACGAGCAAAAAGTTACACGCACCTGAAGGGGACTCAAAAAACCAGGCAAAATCGTGTCCGACACGACACAGGACACTGTGTCCTGTGTCCGACACAGGAAAATTAGGAATTAGGGTTAGGGTTAGGGTTTGGACACGGCTGGAGCTCGGGCTGGCCAGGGCGGCGTGCGGCGGGGAGAGGTCGGCCGGGGCGGCACCGCTGCACGGCGGGTGAGGCGGAGGCGGGCTGGCTGGAGGCGGCGCTGGCCGGAGGCGGGCTGCCCGCTGCTGTTTCTGCTGGAGGAGTCGGTCGTCGGAGTCCCTGGCCGGAGCAGCGGAGGAGGAAGGAGAGGGGAAGGAGGAGGAGGGCCGGGCGGAGCTGGGCAGCGGTGGCGGAGCGTGGCCGAGTGGAGCGGGCTGAGCGGAGCGGAGGACGCGACGGAGCGCCGGGCGGAGCGCCGCGGAACTCGGGCTGGGGGAGACTGGGTGGCCGGGTTGCGGGTCCGGGCGGGTCGGGTTCAAGCGGACCCGACCCGACCCGTTAGGGGTTTGGGCCGGAGGGGACTGGGCCGCGTGTTGGGCCGGGCCGAGCGGGCTGGGCTTGGGCCGAAAATAAATATAAATAATAATAATAATAATAATAATAAATAATATTAATAATTAATTAATAATTACTTAATTAACAAATAAATAAATAAATAGTTTTAGGTGATTTAAAAATAGGTCCGGGGCCCAGAAAAATCCAGAAAAATTATCCTAAGTCCAGTTTTTCATTTTACACCCAAAAATATTATTTTCATAATATTTTAATGTTGTTTAATATTAATTAAAAAATCATGTAATAATTCAAAACCCTGATTTTAATTTCAGAAAAATTCCCAGAAAATTCCAGAAAATTGTGAAAAATCCCAATTTTAATATTTTTGAAAATCAGGGGCTTACAATCTACCCAACTTATAAAAATTTCGTCCTCGAAATTTAAATTATGGTAGGGTTCTCTCTGTCCAAACTCACTTGATTACAGTCTAGCGGGTTTCTCTCAGGTGAACATTGCGGTCGCTACCCAACTTAGAATTTTACCCATATCCTCTAAGGCTGTACAACTAGTAAAGCTAGGTCCCAACTTAATAAATCATGGTATTGAATCTTTAAGTCTTTAACACAAACACACCACCTATGGTATTCCCTTAGTCATAGAGGTTATCATCAATTCGACCGGTCTGAGAGGTACATCTAGCACTACAAATCAAACTTATACCACACAGGATTTTTGTCTTTCCGGAATAAGGGAAGACGAGGATTAATAATAAAGAGTTTAGGGCGAGGTGGTAGAACAGAGGTATAGGGTTCAAGGCGTTTAAGGAGTTCTAATGGAAATTGTCAGGCGGTTATGGATTGAGATTTTATTCTGGTAATCATTTTATTCGCATGCTCGTATTAGTACAGTTATGTAACTGATACGATATGCTCGGCGTATTTAGAGGCAAGTATACTAGTCAACTATATATCTCAATCCACATAAAGTAGTCGTGCGAAGTGCGAATCAAAATGCACCAAGGTTGATCAGACCGTAGTACACTGATTCTGAGTAGACACTTGTATTAGTGGGGTTGATCAGGCCTCAATAATACAGGTGTCATGAACAAGCCCGACAAAGAGTAAGCTTGCAAAACTAGGCTATAAAAATAGCAGCATCAGTCGAGTTCAGCAAAATTAAGTGCGCTAGATGATGATGAAAAGAGGTACAAATTTATTGAAGTTCACAGAATAACATACAATAAGCACAATAGCAAAAGTCTCTAAAATCTCTATCAAATTTAAAAGCATACTAGGTTATTTAGCAAGTTCAAAATTACTAGGTTGGGGCTGAGGTCACGAACCAACAGGCACGAAAATAATACTAGAAAAGGTATCTACGAATCACTTACGCGCATTAGCTGCTTCCAAAGTTTGCGCGTTCTCCACGGTCATCACGTAAGCTTGTCCGCGTCCTGGAGCAGTGGGGTAGTCCCTCACTTGATGTTCTGTTGATCCACAATATAGACAGGCACCCAGTCTCTTCCTACAAACTTGCCAGGTGTGACCTTGTTTTTGGCAAAAGTTACAAGCAGCCGCTTGTTGGTTCTGTCCTTGAGCCTGGTGTTGGGGTGCTGGAGCTCGAGGGAGAGGACGCTGAGTTTGCTGCGGGGCCCTCTGCTGTTGTTGTTGTTGGAACGGACGTTTGTTGGGTCCTGCATTTCTGGTATCTCTCTCTCGCTTTAGCTTATGCCCCATGTCTCTCTCAACGCCTTGTGCCACGCTCAAGATTTCCTCATAGGTGCGAGCTCGGCTGGTGGTGACAGCAAGGCGAATATCCGGAGACAGCCCCTTCTTGAATCTACGGGCTCTGTCCTCCGGGGTACGGACCATATACTCCGCAAAGTGGCTTAACCTGCTAAATTCAGCAGTATACTCATCAACAGACAGGTTACCTTGTTCCAGTCTCTCGAATTGGCTTTCGAGAGCTTCCCGAGCCACTTCGGGGTAAAATTTCTCCTTGAATAGCCTCTTGAAGTCCTCCCAGGTGAGGTCAGGAGCAGATAGTTGAGGTTCATCTCTGAACCAGGTTCGAGCAATGTCGAACAGTTGCAGGCTTGCGGACTCCACTTTGAGATCATCAGGAACCCGAGCAGTCTTCAGGAGTCTCTCTATGTTCTCTATCCATTCATCGGCATAGAGAATGCCTTCAGTTCCGTAGAATTCCAGGGGTCTAAGGTTTTTGAAGTCTTTGGCACTTCCTGACCTCTTTTGTGGTGACTCCCGGGTCCGAAGAGCTTCTGAAAGGCTGGTCCGTAGCAGGGCAGTTTGTTCCTTCTGGGATTCTACTAGTCCCTGGAACACTCCAAGTAGCTGTGCCCCATCTAGGGTAACTGCCGGAACAGATGGAGGCGGCGGGAGTGCAAGAGTCTCGGGCACATTATGCTCAGCTGGTTCTGATGTGCCTCCTACTGTGTTCCTTGTCTGGACCATTCTGAAAGATTAAGGGATAGGAAGATCAGAATAGAATACTTGGAAATCAAAGGCGATAGGAAAAATTGAGAAGAAATGATATCAAGAATTGAAATAAGGACCCTATACTGTGAATGAGCTTTTCCTAGAATCCTCAATCTTATTCCATACCCTGTCCTAGGGTATTACCCTATTTAAGGATATGACGTGCATGGGCCACCATAAAAACGTGTCACGACCCGCACCCGGAAATTCGGGCACGAGTGCATGGGTACGTCCAGCCTACGCCGCAGAGTCGGCGGTAGTACGCTGTCTAGGTCATATCTACATTTAACTAGTCTAGCTCATTCACAAATAACATAGGCAAGATAATAATGAGAAACAGGTACTTAAGATTGCGATTGAAATAAATGTGACAACAGATTCAAATGTTTTAGTACAGAAATTCAGAATAAAATCGGGGACAAACCCGATTACTAAGATAAAGAGCAAAAACTAAGATAACTACTGCTAACTACTCAGCAGGAGTAGCTTCCTGTGCGGGAACTGGCTCTACAACTGTGTCACCTGCTGCCTCATAGGGGCCATAATAAGTAGGAGCAAGGTCCTCATCATCGCCTAAATCAACAGATCCAGTCAGGAAAGGAGCAAAGTACACAGTGCACAACAAGATTAAACTAAATATTTATGACAATTAATTGAATATCATGTTGAGAAACTGCATAAAAGAACATCAATATCTCAGAGTTAAAGCTGTAAACAGGAATATGAGAAAACCCGAAGTAAATGAGACAGAAAATGAAACTACAACAGTCTGCAAGAAATATAACAAGATCTAGAAACTAGCTGTGTGAACTTGTGTTTGTTTTAGAATACATAGTTGGCATGTAGGGGTTTATAAGGCTAATTCGGCCATCATAAACGGCTATTAAACAGGAATAATCGAGATCCGGCTGAGGGTACAGTCGCGTACCAACAGCTATTAAACACGACAGGGGAAATGGGTAAACTACATGCCTTCTAGTATTCTCCCACCCGACATGAAAAACAAGACATGAACTCCAATATTCAAGACATGAATTCCAGTGTTCTAGCACTACGTGTAATCATCAATGGTACTAGTAAAGCAGGAAATTAATTATCATAATATAAAGATTAATTTGAAGTGCAGGTACTTGCCTGTTGTTTGGATCCGATTACAGTTATGTTCTCGGGAAAATTTCCAGAAATGAGTCCAGATGCTGAAATAGACATTACCATCATGCTCAGAAGATGTCAAATAGCTAGAAACGCTTGTCCTTGGGTCGAATTTGGAGACAAGGGCAAAAACGGCAGTTTCGGGTCAAAATGGGGTCCGCCGGTGGGCCCGCTTTGCACCGAAAAACGTGTCCGGGTCAATGGTCTCCAAATTCACCAAACTTAGTGTCAACAGGTCAAGAACGCTGATACGAACCCAACGGAACTTCCAGATTTGGATTCCGATGAGCCGAACACAAAATTGTCCGTCGAGCGGGGCCTGTGGGGCCCACGACACGCGATTTCGTCAACGTTCTCAGAATCGAACCAAACTTGACCCACAGGACCAGCGTATCGCTATGAGTCCGATGGCGCAAGTTTCGTCTCGATCTGACGAGTGTACAAGAAGTTAGGGCAAATTGCAGAAAAGTCGGATACGGGGCGATGTCCGCGGATACGCGTTGATTCCGGTGTGCACGCACACCCGAATCAGCTTCCGCGAAATCTCACACGTCCGTATCGACGACGCGCACGTATCTGTGAAGACCGCACGCGACCAAGTTGTCCCGTTTGGCGGGGCGCACTCAGTTCCGGGGTGAAACAGGGTCTGGTTTTTTCTGTTTTTGGATCGCGGTGTGCGATCACCACAGGACGCGATGCCCCGAGCGGTTTGTTCGGGCACCGAGAGGGTCATACAGGCTTCACAACGCAATTTACGGAAATGAAAATGGAGCTACGAGCAAAAAGTTACACGCACCTGAAGGGGACTCGAAAAACCAGGCAAAATCGTGTCCGACACGACACAGGACACTGTGTCCTGTGTCCGACACAGGGAAATTAGGAATTAGGGTTAGGGTTAGGGTTTGGACATGGCCGGAGCTCGGGCTGGCCAGGGCGACGTGCGACGGGGAGAGGTCGGCCGGGGCGGCGCCGCTGCACGGCGGGTGAGGCGGAGGCGGGCTGGCTGGAGGCGGCGCTGGCCGGAGGCGGGCTGCCCGCTGCTGTTTCTGCTGGAGGAGTCGGTCGTCGGAGTCCCTGGCCGGAGCAGCGGAGGAGGAAGGAGAGGGGAAGGAGGAGGAGGGCCGGGCGGAGCTGGGCAGCGGTGGCGGAGCGTGGCCTAGTGGAGCGGGCTGAGCGGAGCGGAGGACGCGGCGGAGCGCCGGGCGGAGCGCCGCGGAACTCGGGCTGGGGGAGACTGGGTGGCCGGGTTGCGGGTCCGGGCGGGTCGGGTTCAAGCGGACCCGACCCGACCCGTTAGGGGTTTGGGCCGGAGGGGACTGGGCCGCGTGTTGGGCCGGGCCGAGCGGGCTGGGCTTGGGCCGAAAATAAATATAAATAATACTAAAAATAATAATAATAATAAATAATATTAATAATTAATTAATAATTACTTAATTAACAAATAAATAAATAAATAGTTTTAGGTGATTTAAAAATAGGTCCGGGGCCCAGAAAAATCCAGAAAAATTATCCTAAGTCCAGTTTTTCATTTTACACCCAAAAATATTATTTCATAATATTTTAATATTGTTTAATATTAATTAAAAAATCATGTAATAATTCAAAACCCTGATTTTAATTTCAGAAAATTCCCAGAAAATTCCAGAAAATTGTGAAAAATCCTAATTTTAATATTTTTGAAAATCAGGGGCTTACAGGCGTCGTGTCGGGAGACCTTCGGGATTGGGGCACGACATTCTGTACCGTCGAAGTATCTCTGGTTAAGTCGACAAAATGTGACCGACGCCCCCGAATCAGTCATTTCGCCTCTCTTCAGAGCCGTCTGTAAGCCCTGACTCAACAAGACAGTCTGCTCTTGTTGTTTAAACTGTTGATGTTGTTGTACTGCCATTTGATGTTGATGGATAGCCATCATTCCCCAGAGGATCTTTAATAATGTCAAAGTGTCAAGTACTGCCGGTACTGCTGGTACTACTGGTGGTACGGGGATCTCAGGGGTTGGTTGCTCAACGTGTCCAACTTCTAGTTCTACCATGCCAGCTTGCTCAACTACTAGCTCTATCTGAATCTGACTCTGAGCATGTGCTACCTCCTATTATTTTCCATGGTAACCCTGTCCGACCATGCCTGCTGCTCCATCAAAGGATGAAGCCCTAATAAAAGGACAAGAAATATCAAGAACATGACAGAAAGGATCAAGAAAATAATTGATTCGATAGTCAAGTAGGGGTTCGAGAAGAACGAATTCAGGATTTCAAAGGCGCATGTTTGATTGATACTCCTATGACCATAACATCCCACAAGTCTGAAAATAAGACCTACATGGGCCAATACTAAAACCTTGCCATGCCCCAGTACCGGAATACAGAGATGGACATGGCCAGCTATCCCGTACAAGGTACTATACGTCGTACGACAATTACGGCTGTAACTAGACAAGGGGGTGCATACTGTAATCAAGTCACCTAGGGTTACAAAGAACATCTATTATCTCAACCAGTTAAGTAAAAGTAGTAAATATAGAATATATATGACAAGGAAGTAAGGCATCCCAAACGCCATGCCAAAACATTCTAGAAACCAACTATGCAAAATAGAAAAAAGCTGGCAAAGTAGCAAAAGTACACGATCATGAACAGCTGCAGTCTGATTAATTATAATCATGTAACAGAAAATAAATGTCCAGACTTGTCGGCTAACAGGTGTCAGTGGCTAAACGCCCAAAAGAGTAAAATGTACAATAACAAGCAGGGAAGAAGAAACCCACTCGTGTCCTTCAGTGGCCATCCGTCTGGTGTGCGCCATCAGGAAGGGAAAAATAAGTTGGATCTTCTGGAACTGGCTCAAAACCTGGCCATGAAAAACCAGTGGGATTAAACCCCAAATAGCAAGTACCATAAAGGAATCACGAAATTGAGAAACAAAATCCAAATAATAGATAGGTGTAATATAGGTTCTGCGCCGTAGTTTCGGTCCATGTCTATCCTAGCATAACAGTCCAACCCTACAACCAAACAAGGACAATGATTGAACCATCGCACTATGATAGTCTATGTCCCTAGACTACTAACAGAATAATACAATCACAATCAAATCCAGTTATATGCCCAATCACTTGTACGACTTACTATTGTGGAGTCTGAGTTATCTCAGAACAGATGCATAAAGAAATTCTCAGATCGTGAGCTATTTAGCGGGGCTAACCGAGCCATAGTAT
This sequence comes from Iris macrosiphon, assembly GCA_036927795.1. Lineage (NCBI taxonomy): Eukaryota > Viridiplantae > Streptophyta > Magnoliopsida > Asparagales > Iridaceae > Iris > Iris macrosiphon. The sequence goes on from JAYESA010000344.1 coordinate 168,462, forward strand.
ACATATAGCATATTGTATATTAGGCACCGGTCCCTCGTAAGGCTACCGTTCTTAGATCACATAGAACGTATTGTATAATATAAGTTTTCAGATATTGTCGTCCACTAGTGCAGACATGACCAATATCCATGGGGGTCAACCTTGCATGTCATGACGATAGTCTGAGGTGGATAGTGTGCACGATCTCGGGATTTCATCCCTCCCAATGTTCTACTAGTTTTAGTTACCTAGATTAACCCTATGGTTATATTAGGAATCATATGGCGTGGTTACATGATCAATTCTCCTATATGTCATACCGTAGTACGGTCCACGCTAGATACGAATCCACTTTGTCAATTAATAGCTCAAACTGAATTCACCCGAGCGTGATGCAATAAACAACAAGTCCTAGCTATGCTTTGGTAGTTGACCCACATACCATTCCCGTGCTGGGGAAATAATATAATAATATCACATGTCGCGTAGTATATGGGGCATTCTCGATGCACAACCTGAAACATGTAATCATATAGCATGTAGCAAGTTATGTCGCACCTCAGTGCACATTGATCATGTAACACATAGCACATAGAAAATTGTATCAGCACTGATACAAGTATTCGAGTCAAATTATCAACTAATCAATGGGTCACATAAGTCTTGATCGTATTGGAACACATAGCTCATGTTATGCACCTAGCTGGTTAGTCATTTATGACATTGTCAATTTCTAGCATATGGTCATGTCTAGCACAAGGTCGGGTCACTAAATCCATTCTTCCCTAGTATCAATCATAAATAATTGTCAAGGTCAACCACATAGGACAAGAAAATATCCAAATAAAATAGCTAAGCCGCATGTACCAACTTGACGCATGAGGCAGACGCCGCATGGACTGTCAGCCGCATACTACTCAAGGCCGCATGCCCCTCCAGGCCGCATGCTACTCCAGGCCGCATGAGACTCCATCTTCCCCAACAACAGGTTTCGGCCATGGCGGAAACTCCGAAACCCAAATCTTGTTTCTTATATAGAAACTTCGTATGAACCCCAAATCTAACAAAGTTCTAAATCACTTAGAATCAAATGCTCCTCAAGATAGAACAAATAGTTTTCAAAAACAACAAGTTTTTAGAGATCAAATCCAAGAAAACTCACAAAACCAATAAAACCTCTAACTAAAAATGTAGATCTAGGCTAATCCATCCATCAAAACGAAAAATTTTAATTACTAAACATAATGAGAATCACATAACAAATAAAATGGACCAATAATATGGAGGTTTTCTCCATTTCTCATGCAGGTGTACTTGCCTATGGAGAGGGAGAGAAAACCTAAGAGAGAGAAAAGAAATGGAAGAATGAAGAGAGAGAAAGGTTTTGGTATATATTTATGGATAGGGTTGGGTTGAACATGGTTCAAACCATGAGCAAGTCCTATTCTTATATTAAACCCATGAACCCAACTTCTCAAAAAAATTGGTTTGGCCTACAACCAAACAAACAAAAATGCCAACAAGCAGAAATACGTTCCAAACATGTATATTGGGAATGAGGAGGGACATTTACAAAAATCACCTAAACAATGCATGAATTAGCAATAAACCTAAAGCAAGCTATACGTGTATCATACGCGTATACTAGAACAGTGAGACGAGTCTCACAGATTTGAATCATATTTATAACAATTTTTTTTTTCAATAATTTGTTTACGTAACATTATTTAAAAAAAAAATTAATGGAGGATCTACAAACGATTTAGACAGCTCAATTTTAAGCCGTTTTCAAGCCACCTTATATTAGTAGAGATTAGTATCCTAACACAAAATCCTAATCCTAACACCAAAATCCTAACACCAATAAGTACATGTTTCACTAAAATTAATTACATATTTCACTAAGTAATTAATTGGTATTTTGTTTCAAATCTTTATTTGTTTTACTTATGTAGGTTTTAAATTTGAATTAATTTAAGTTATTATATATTTAAATGATAAAAGGTTGAAAATGAAATATTTTTAGATTATGAGATATAATTGTTTAGCTACTAATATTTGTCAAACATCATCTTTTGTGAACATGAAAAATTATGATATCTATAATAGAACAACTTGAATTAGGCTAATGACATCTTAGTAAATCCATTATCCGAAACCTATTACAAAGGTCCTTCATATTTCTACTTCAAGCCTCTGGTGTAGTTGCCTCAACCTACATTAAACATGGTTCCTAACACATAATTGTTTCTGGAACTATATAATTTAATTTCTACCTTGCTGCCAATAATAAAATAATTGACGAACTCTTGTGATATTTTGGTTAGTTGGCATTATACATATAATAGAATATGCTTTTTTGATGTTCCCCATGTTAAAGAAAGTCCACATATTTGGTTCTGTATCGAAGTGCTAATATTAATCTTTAACAAAGCATTGTTGGGTTTAAATAATTATATGTTAACTGGGATTAAAGCAACTCTATCCATATTAGATTAACATTATTGCTCTTCACCTATAAAATATTTTGTAAATTTACACAAATATGTTGTAGCGTTATATAAATCCTTTATAAATTAATGAACATTATATTTGGATGCTACCTCTTTACTTTGCCATTTGCCAATACTCTGTAAATAAAGAAAAAAGACGAATGTTTGGTCAAGTTTTATTTGGCCTACATAGATGTTTATAAATTTATCAGGTTTTTGTTTAACCAGTGGTAATGATATACCAAATCTAATTCGGCATCACTTTGTGCAAATTCAATTTTGGTTGTCTACAAATAATTTTACTTGCATATGTTTTGGAGCACCTAAATGAGTTAATAATAATTACAAATTTATAATTTCTATATTAATTACTTGAAAAAGAAAAATACAACTTACAATTATGATTAAGAAAGCAAAAAGATAGATTAAAATTTCAAATTTATTTAGTAAATAGTTGTTTTAAGTAATTATATTAAGACTTTTTTGGCTAGAAAATAAACGAAACGTTAAGATAAAAAAACATTAACATATACTATAATCCCTATCTATTAAGCCAATATTTTTTTTATTTATTTGTAGAAAAATAGTCACTTTCCATTCTCTTTATATCTCTTTTTTGATTCTTCTCTGCAACATCTAAATATAATCTTCCTCTCTCCAAAAGCTCAAATCAAGTATTCAATAAATGCAATGCCAAATGAAAATATTAGTTTATATAGTTAATAATTTATTCTAGTCACTAATCTTAATGTAATTTATATTTCATATATATATATATAGTAGTATGTGTTTTTTAAAGATGAAAAGCATTATTACAATGAATTCAATCCATATTCTATTATTCTTTGTTTATTGTTTATTGTTTATATTTATATTTTATTATATTTTTTTTTTGCTAGTAAAATATGTTACTTAAAAAATAATAAATGGATATGTGAAAAAAGACAATAAAAGAATGATATAACAATTAGTTTATTCTAAAAAAAAAAGGGGTCATGGATAGATTTACTATTAGTAGAGCTAAAAGTTCAAATGAAATTTCTAGAAAATGTAGTTGATGAATGAGGTGAAATAAGTGATCGATGTAGAAGAAATTGCTATAGAGAACAATGAAAATGATGGTATTGATAATCTTGGTTAGAATACAAATAATAGCAATAGAAATGATTATCATCTTGATGATACTAATGAAAGTTGAGATAATGAAAAAGTAGAACGAAATATTCCAAACATATCCAAGAATATGGGCCCAAGTTTTGTCATCTAAAAATAATATTATTATTAATTTAATTTAATATTTTTAGAATTGAGAATGAAAAAAATTGTAAGGATCCAAATTTTATTACCGATCATGTCACGTCCCAGTCCCAAAATATCGAGGGACTAGACACGTGGCAATGGCCAGCAGCACACACCGATGGTCAAACCCAACTTAATGGACCCATCAGGGTGTACTTAAGCTGTAATACAACAATAAGGGTCCAATATACTAATCTCATCCACAGAAATGGATACAACAATATCAGAGTATAAAGCAATATCAAATCTCAATAAAACATAACTCGGGGAACAACCCGATAATGAGTCTGGTACAATAGTCAAGAATAAAGATAACAACAACAAATACTGAGTATGGATAAAGCATATACTCAGAAGAAATCCTCGGCGATCACTCGTCTTCTGGTTCTGGTACTGCTCCAGTGCCTGCTCCTGTTCCTGCTTCTGCTCCTGCTAATGCTCCTGTGCCGTATACCTCGGGATAGATCTCCTTTGCTATTCCTGGGACATAATCCGGATCCAGGTCCTCAGGGGACATAGCAAGGTACAAGAATAATTTAAGCCATAATAAATGTAGTGCAATAATAAATGAATCAATAGGGTAAACTATATAACCAGCTAAGTGATATGCAAGATGAGAGCATCACTAGAACTCAGGCTGAGACTACTACAAGCTCGGTGTTGGGGAACCGGTAGCAGTGATATCATGTAGTTGTCTAGCTCAGAGTGAGAGTACGACGTCGTCATAATATAATCAACCTGTAGCCTGTGTGTCTCTTCCCACCCAATGTAATCACACATCTCATGTCCATGACACGCAAGATATGCAGCAATTCATAATGATAGCTAAGCATGAAGTATATGTCATAAACCTGTAGCCTATACAGAATCACCATAAATATCTCAGGAAGATTTTATCTCATGAATAGTGTCAGGTGTCCTGGGTATGACGTACTTGATAATGCAAGCACGAGAATGTATAGGGTCTCGATATCCATGTCTAGGTGACGTTACACAACGCCGCGTACGGTGTTGACACCCGAATATTATTCGGACGCTAAGTAATATTACACGGTTCTAGGTTAAGCATGTACATCATTTAAATCAAGATAACAATATGAAGCTAGTACTGCAAGTTTGGCAAGGTACACTTGCCTGGGGTTCTGGCTCCAACTGCTACTCTGGTATCGACGGGATTTGCAGGTACTTTTTCGGATGCTGAAATAAATGTTACCATCAGGTTTAAAAGATATCAAATAGCTAGATTTGCCTGTCCTTGAGTCCAATTTGGACACAGGGGCAAAAATAACAGTTTCTGGTCAAAATGGGGTCCACATTTGGTCCGCTTCGCACCGAAAAACGTGTCAGAGACAATGTTATTCATATTCGTCAAACTTAGTGTCAACAAGTCCAGAACGACAATACGAACCCAACGGAACGTCCAAAACTGGATTTTGAGCCGATCACAAAATCGCCCGTCAGGTGGAGCCGTGAGGCCCACGATACGCAATTTTATCAACGTTCTCATAATCGAACCAAACTTGGGTCACAGGACCAGCATATTGCTACGAGTCCGATGGTGCAAGTTTTGTTTCGATACGACGTGCGTACACAAAGTTACAACGAGTTCTAGAACATGGTCGATACGAGGTGTTATCGACGGATACGTGTTGATTTCGGTGTGCACGCACATCCAAATCAACTTCCGCAAAATCTCACACGTCCGTATTAACGGTGCGCACCTTTCGGTGAAGTCCGCACACGACCAAATCATTCCGTTTAGCGGGGCGCACCCAGTTCCGGGGAAAAATAGGGTATTAATTTTCCTGATTTTGGGTCACAGTTTGCGATCGCCACAGGACGCGATACCCCGAACAAGTTGCACGGGTATCGAGAGGGTCACGCAGTCTACGCGTCACAGTAGACGGAACAAAAAATGAGACGAGGAGAGAGAAATAGTCACCTAAATAGGGCTCCGAATATGACTGAAAATACACGTTCTCACGGGACGGCACGACGCTCGGCCGACCGGAGGTTAGGGTTTCTGCTACTATAGATCTTCGGGGAAGCTCGGCGGAGCTGGAGGCGACCGGAGGAGCTCACGGAGGCGGCTGCTCGTCTTCGTCGTGGCGGCGCTGGAGTCATCGTGGCAGCGGAGTCCGGTGGAGCTCGGGGAAGAAGCAGCGGCTGCTCGCAGAGGCGGCTGCTCGTGGTGGTCCAGGTGCAGCGGGGAGCGGCGAGGTGAAGGCGGGGAGGCTAGGGCGGAGGCGGCCGGAGCTGGCTGTTGGGGGAGGCGTCGGGTGGTGGCTGAGGAGGATGGCAGTGGTGGAGTTGGCGGTGGCTGCGGGGTTTTATAGGAGGCTGACGGGAGGGGATCCAACGGCCATTGCGGGAACGGGGAGGCCGAGCGGCGCTGGAAAGGCGAGCGGATAGCGGGGAGACGGCGGGGTCGAAACCGTCGGTGGGGGAAGCGGGCGGCCGGGGATGCGGACAACCGTGGGGTTCGGGTGAATTAGGGAATCACTGTAGCATCGGGTTATCGGGTCGGGTTTCGGATTTAGGATCCGGATCCGACCCGATCCGATAGGGTATGGGTCGGGTTCGGGTTAACGGATTCCGGGTTGGGTTTCAGACCCGACCCGACCCGCTAGGGTTTTAAATTAGGGTTTAGAATTTGGGTCGGTCTGGGTTGGTTCGGTTCAGAATTAAACCGGATTTATTTTGGTTTATATTGGTTTATTTTGGGTTTAATAAAAACTTAGTTTTTTTAGGTCTTTAAAAATGGTTCCGGGTCCAATAAATTCCAAAAAAATTACTCTATGTCCAATATTTTATTTTACACCCAAAAATATTATTTTCATAATATTTAATAAAATTATTTAAAATTATTTAATTCAAAAGAATATTTATTTAATTATTTAAAAATAGCAAAAAAGTCCCAAAAATTCTAAAAATTTATTTTTAAATATTTGAAAAATCTGGAGGTTTACAATCTATCCCCCCTTAAGAGGATTGCGTCCTCACAATCAAAGAAATAACCGGTCAGCAGAGATGACACGGTTTGCAAAACAAGTTCGCAGCACGACACCATCAAAGAATCATGATCAAGGAGAAACAAAGGATGAGGGTTAAGCGAAACACCTAGGGAATGAAAAATATCATTTCCCTAAGCAATGAAAGTTATGCAAATTCAAGAGTGAAGAAAATCTAGTTAAAGCAAAAAAACTATAGTTTAGAAAAACTAGGTTATTATTAACAAGTTCAAAAATACCAGGTTTAAGGCTAAGGTCATGAACTAACAGGCACGAGCTAAAGTAATGCATCTATGAATAACTTACGCGCATTTGCTACTCCACGAGTCTGCGCGTCCTCCAAGGTCATTGTAAAAGCTTGTCCGCATCCTCGCGGTGGATTCCTCTGCTGCTGCTGAGCTTGCTAGAAGAGTACTGCCTGGGGGTATCAAAGGTGGCCTCGGCTGATACCCTCCTGGAGGTGGTGGTATGACTCCTTCAACTCCCGTTTGCGGTGCTTGGATATGCTAGCCTCGGTACTGGTAAATCTTGTTGGTTTACCATTGGTGCTCTTTCTCGACGCTCAAGGCATTCCCTCACTAAATGCTGACTAGATCCGCAAGCTAAACATAATCCTATTTTGCATCTGCACTCATTCTCAATATGGCCTCGCTTGCCACAATGTTGACAGATAGGTAGTGCCTGTGGAGATGCTCCGGGTGGCTGCTGCATGTGAGGTCTCTTTGCAGCTTCTTCCTGTGGTGCTCTGGCTGGTGCTGATGTGGAAAGCAGCTTTAGGCTGGTCTCTCTCCTGGTAACGCACTCCATGCGTCGGGCTACATCAAGGACGTCCGAGTAAGATGTAGGTGCAACGGATCGGATTAGTTTCTGTAGCTCAAAGTTTAGTCCGTCAAAGAACTTCTCAGCCCTCTCTTCTTCTATCGGGATCAAGGTAGGGGCGAAGCGACTTAGACGAATAAACTCCGCATTGTACTCTTCTACAGTTATACTGTCTTTAGTGAGGCGATTCAACTTGTCCCAAAGTTCTGATCAAGCGAAGGCAGGAATGTACATCTCCTGAAAGAGTCAAGAGAACTCTTTCCAAGTGACTCGGTCTAGTCCGAGCCGTGTCTTCTCAGATAGCCACCAGTGATATGCATTGTCTGTTAACTGCATTCTGACGGCAGTCATCCAACGTTCCCTTGGAAGCTCAGCTGCTTCTAATTGATGTTGAGTGTTGGTGAGCCACTCATGAACTTCAGTGGGCTCCTCCTTGCTTGAAAAGGTACGAGACTTCAGCTAGTGGAAATCGGTGATAGAGCCCGTCGTTGGCCGTCGTGCTGGTAGATTCGCCTGCTCCAGTGCGATTGCTAGGCTGTGACACAGAGCCTCGTGTTGAATCTGCTATTGAGCTTGCATCATTGCGTAGATCATTTGAAATATTTGTTGTCCGTCCATAGCCTGCCCTTGTGGGAATACGGGCATTGGTGGAGTAAACTGTGGCAGAGGTGGAATATTATCTTGCCGAAATCTAGAAGCATGCTGATTTGCTTGGCTGCTTCGGTGAGTGGAGGGATCTCCACTCAATGGCGTCACTTCATCTTCTCTGTAGGTGGCTACAGCACCTATTGGTGTTCTTCCAGAAGTTTCGTCGTTTGCTCATGAATCCATTACTCTACATCAAAATAAACTATAAGAGGCGCACAAAGGAATCAATGCAGGATGCAAGTGTCACGCCCCAGTCCCAAAATGTCGAGGGACTGAGCACATGAGCAATGGCCAGCAGCACGCACCGATGGACAACCCAATTTAATGGATCCATCAGGGCATGCTTAAGCTGTAGTCTAGCAGTAAAATGTTACAAGTCTCAGGTATTTCTAATCTCATCCACAGAACAACGCAGAGTAATGCCAGAAATAATGCAATAGAAATAAATGAGCAATATCAAATAAGCTTATCTCGAAAAATGATCCGAGAATTAGTCTGTTACATTTAATGAGAATAGACAGAAAATAAAATACTGGAAATGGAAATACTGTAGATGAAGCCAGTGCTCAGGAGAAATCTTCTGCCACTATCTCGTCCTCTGTTCCTGGTTCTGCTCCAAGGAGTGCTCTTGTACCGTACACCTCGGGGTAGTTCTCTTCAGCTATACCTGGGGACATAGTCCATTCCAGGTCCTCAGGGGATATAACAAGGTACAGAAAATACAAGCCAAAATATATGGAGTGCAGCGATAAATGAAACAACAGGGTAAACTATATAACCAGCTAAGTGATATGCAATATGAGAGCAGCACTAGAACTCAGGCTGAAGCCACTACAAGCTCTGTGTCGGAGAGCCGGTAGCGGCAATAACTATGAACCACACTATGTTATATACTATGTTATATATATATATAATATCAGCCTGTAGTCTGTGTGTCTCTCCCCACCCAATGTAATCCCACGTCTCATGTCCACGATGCCTCATGTCCATGTCACGCACGATTATAACTAATGCAGCAAGTCTGATAGCTATGAATCAAATGTCTAAGAATGTAAAGTCTATGTCATAAAACATGCATCCTATACAGAATTACCTTGAATGTCTCAGGAAGACTCTGTCTCATGAAATAGTATCAAGTGTCCTGGGTTCAGTAGTACTTGATAAGACAAGTACGAGCATTATCGGGTCTCGATATCCATGTCTATGTGACGTTACACAATCCCGCGTACGGAGTTGGCACCCGACTATGATCGGACACTAAGCACGTCACCCGCTTCCTAGGTTAAGAAGTTAAAATAAGTTTACATTTAATTCCACAAGAAATCAAGTAAAATACTATGTCAAGAATTACTGAGATTTGGCCAGCTTTACTTGCCCACTAATGCATAATTAAGTCCAGAAAAATAATTAGCAAGCTGCAGGGTTTGGCAAGGTACACTTGCCTGTGGTTCCGGCTCTGATTTCGGCTCTGACTTCAGTTGGATTTGCAGGCGGTACTCCGATTGCTGAAACAAACATCACCATCAGATCCAGAAAATATCAATCAGCTAGAAATGCCTGTCCTTGGGTCCAATTTAGAGACAAGGGCAAAAACGGCAGTTTCGGGTCAAAACGGGGTCCACATACGGGCCCGCTTTGCACCGAAAAATGTGTCCGGGTCAAAGGCCTCCAAATTTACCAAACTTAGTGTCAACAGGTCAGGAACGATGATACGAACCCAACAAAACTTCCAGAATTGGATTCCGATGAGCCGATCACAAAATCGTCCGTCGAGCGGGGCCTATGGGGCCCACGACACGCGATTTTGTCAACGTTCTCAGAATCGAACCAAACTTGACCCACAGGACCAGCGTATTGCTATGAGTCCGATGACGCAAGTTTTGTCTCGATCCGACGTGTGTACACAAAGTTAGGGAGCATTCCAGAAAGTACGGATACGGGGCGATGTCCGCGGATACGCGTTGATCCTGGTGTGCACGCACACCCGAATCAGCTTCTGCGAAATCCCACACGTCCGTATCAACGATGCGCACGTATCTGTGAAGACCGCGCGCGACCAAGTCGTCCCGTTTGGCGGGACGTACTCAGTTCCGGGATAAAACAGGGTCTGGTTTTTCCTGTTTTTGGATCGCAGTGTACGATCACCACAGGACGCGATACCCCGAACGGTTTATCCGGGCACCGAGAGGGTCGTACAGGCTTCGCAACGCAATTCACGGAATCGAAATCCGAGCTACGAGCAAGAAGATACACGCACCTGAACAGGGTTCGAAAAAACCCAAAATCACCGTGTCCGACACGTGTCCGACACGACACGAAGGCCGTGTCCGAGTCGAACCTAACCTAGGGTTAGGGTCTGGCCGGGGCTGCGGCGGCGGAGGGGCGGCGCTGCGGCCGGAGGGCGGCGCTGGCGGCGCGCTGGAGCGGGCGGGGAAGGGCGGAGCCGGCCGGAGCTGCTGTTACTGGTTGCTGTGCTGGGAGAGAAGGAAGGAGGCGTGGCCGGCGTTGGTCCTGGCCGGAGGAGGCTGACGGGGGGGGGGGGGGGGGCGACATCGTCGGCGGCAAGGCAGCGAGGCGGGAGGCGGCGTGGTGGTGGAGGGATCGGGGTTGGCCGGAGGGCGAAGGGGGCTAGGGTTTTTATAGGGCTGGAGGGGCTGCGGGTGGTGCCGGGCGAGGCGGGACGAGGAGGCGGGTAGTGGCCGGGCAGCGCGGAGGGGGCGGCGACGTGGCCGGGCGTGGCGGAGGGCGGCTGCTGCGTAGCCGGAAATCGCGGGGGTGAACGGGTCGTGGGGGAGAGAGGGGGCCGGGTTAGCGGGTTGCGGACGGGTCGGGTCTGGCGGATCCGACCCGACCCGCTAAGGCGGGGTCTGGGCCGGTTTTGGGCTGGGCCCGGTTTGGGCCCAATGGGCCGGGCCGGGCTCCGGTTTAAATTTAAAAAATAATAATAATAATAATAATAATAATATTAAAATCAGTAATAAATAAATAAGTAAATAAATAATTAAATAAATAGTTTTAGGTGTTTTAAAAATAGGTCCGGGGTCCGATAAATTCCAGAAAAATTGTCATAAGTCCAGTTTTTTATTTTACACCCAAAAATATTATTTTCATAATATTTTAATATTGTTTATTATCATTTAAAAATCATTTAATAATTAAAACCCTGTTTTTAATTACAGAAAAATCCCAGAAAATTCCAAAAAATTGTGAAAAATCCAGTTTTAAAATTTTTAAAAAAATCAGGGGGTTTACAGCAAGTCAAATTTTTTTGAATCCGATATAGGGAACAAGAATGATTCAATCAAGTGGATGAGATCCTATAACTTATCCTATCCATATTGCAGGCTTGCTCGATTCCTAAGTTAAAACTGAAGCAATTTAGTCGTTGACCTGCATGGGCCACCACAAAAACTATGTCACGTCCCAATCCCAAAATATCGAGGGACTAGACACGTGGCAATGGCCAGCAGCACACACCGATGGGCAAACCCAATTTATTGGACCCATCAGGGTGTACTTAAGCTGTAATACAATAATAAGGGTCTAATATACTAATCTCATCCATAAAAATGGATACAACAATATCAGAGTATAAAACAATATCAAATCTCAATAAAACATAACTCTAGGAATAACCCGATAATGAGTCTGGTACAATAGTCAAGAATAAAGATAATGACAGCAAATACTGAGTATGGATAAAGCATATACTCAGAAGAAATCCTCGACGATCACTCGTCTTCTGGTTCTGGTACTACTCCAGTACCTGCTCCTGTTCCTGCTTCTGCTCCTGCTAATGCTCCTGTGCCGTATACCTCAGGATAGATCTCCTCTGCTATTCCTGGGGACATAATCCGGATCCAGGTCCTCAGGGGACATAGCAAGGTACAAGAATAACTCAAGCCATAATAAATGCAGTGCAATAATAAATGAATCAATAGGGTAAACTATATAACCAACTAAGTGATATGCAAGATGAGAGCATCACTAGAACTCAGGCTGAGACTATTACAAGCTCGGTGTCGGGGAGCCGGTAGCAGTAATATCATGTAGTTGTCTAGCTCGGAGTGAGACTACGACGCCGTCATAATATAATCAACCTGTAGCCTGTGTGTCTCTTTCCACCCAATGTAATCACACGTCTCACGTTCATGACACGCAAGATCATATCTAATGCAACAAGTCATAATGATAACTAAGCATGAAGTATATGTCATAAACCTGTAGCCTATATAGAATCACCATGAATATCTCAGGAAGATTCTGTCTCATGAATAGTGTCAGGTTTCCTGGGTATGACGTACTTGATAATGCAAGCACGAGAATGTATAGGGTCTCGATATCCATGTCTAGGTGACGTTACACAACGCTGCGTACGGTGTTGACACCCGAATATTATTCGAACGCTAAGTAATGTCATACGGTCCTAGGTTAAGCATGTACATCATTTAAATTAAGATAACAATATGAAGCTGGTACTGCAAGTTTGGCAAGGTACACTTGCTTGGGGTTATGGCAACTGCTACTCTGGTATCTGCAGAATTTGCTGGTACTCCTCCGAATGCTGAAATAAATGTTACCATCAGGTTCAGAAGATATCACATAGCTAGAATTGCCTGTCCTTTAGTCCAATTTGGACACAGGGGCAAAAATGACAGTTTTTGGTCAAAACGAGGTCCACATGTAGCCCGCTTCGCACCGAAAAATGTGTCAGAGACAATGTTCTCCAAATTCGTCAAACTTAGTGTCAACAAGTCCAGAACGATGATACGAACCCAACGGAATGTCCAAAACTGGATTCTGATGAGCCGATCACAAAATCGCCCGTCAGGTGGAGTTGTGGGGCCCACGATACGCGATTTTGTCAACGTTCTCAGAATCAAACCAAACTTGGGTCACAGGACCAGCGTATTGCTACGAGTCCGATGGCGCAAGTTTTATTTTGATACGACGTACTTACACGAAGTTACAATGAGTTCCAGAACATGATCGATACGGGGTGTTGTCGGCGGATACGCGTTGATTTCGGTGTGCACACACATCCAAATCAACTTCCGCGAAATCTCACACGTCTGTATTAATGGCGTGCACCTTTCGGTGAAGTCCGCACACGACCAAGTCGTCCCGTTTAGCGGAGCGCACCCAGTTCCGGGAAAAAATAGGGTATTAATTTTTCTGATTTTGGGTCGCAGTTTGCGATCGCCACAGGACGCGATACCCCGAACAAGTTGCACGGGTATCGAGAGGGTCACGCAGTCTACGCGTCACAGCAGACGGAATAAAAAATGGGACAACGAGGAGAGAGAAACAGTCACCTGAACAGGGCTCCGAATATGACTGAAAATACACGTTCTCGCGGGGCAGCGCGACGCTCGGCTGGCCGGAGGCTAGGGTTTCTGCTACTGTAGATCTCCGGGGAAGCTCGACGGAGCTGGAGGCGGTCGGAGGAGCTCGCGGAGGCTGCTGCTCGTCTTCGTCGTGGCGGCGTAGAGTCGTCGTGGCGGTGGAGTCCGATGGAGCTCGGGGAAGAAGCAGCGGCTGCTCGCGGAGGTAGCTGCTCGTGGTGGTCCAGGTGCAGCGGGGAGCGGCGAGGTGAAGGCGGGGGCTAGGGCGGAGGCGGCCGGAGCTGGCTGCTGGGGGACGCGTTGGGTGGTGGCTGAGGAGGATGGCGGTGGTGGAGTTGGGTGGCTGCGAGGTTTTATAGGAGGCGGACTGGAGGGGATCCGGCGGCCGTTGCGGGAATGGGGAGGCCGAGCGGCGCTGGGAAGGTGAGCGGACAGCAGGGAGACGGCGGGGTCGAAACCGTCGGCGGGGGAAGCGGGCGGCCGGGGATGCAGACAGCCGCGGGGTTTGGGTGAATTAGGGAATCACTTTAGTATCGGGTTATCGGGCCGGGTTTCGGATTTAGGATCCGGATCCGACCCGATCCGATAGGGTATGGGTCGGGTTCGGGTTAGCGGGTTCCGGGTTGGATTTCAGACCCGACCCGACCCGCTAGGGTTTTAAATTAGGGTTTAGAATTTAGGCCGGTCTGGGTTGGTTCGGTTCAGAATTAAACCGGGTTTATTTTGGTTTATATTGGTTTATTTTGGGTTTAATAAAAACTTAGTTTTTTTTAGGTCTTTAAAAATGGTTCCGGGGTCCAATAAATTTCAGAAAAATTACCCTATGTCCAATATTTTATTTTACACCAAAAAATATTATTTTTATAATATTTAATAAAATTATTTAATTCAGAAGAACATTTATTTAATTATTTAAAACTAGCAGAAAATTCCCAAAAATTCTGAAAATTTATTTTTAAAAATCTGAAAATTCTGGGGGTTTACAGATCGTGGGCTTAAAAATCTAAGGACTAGCGCTGCTTTCTGCAGTATATCTAATGAAACTTTATCGCTTATTGTCATACAATGCAATCTTTATGGGTTGATATTCAAATTTCTCCCTTGTCTCGTATGTTTTAGTTTTTTTTTCAGTTGGACAATAGAAACTCAAATAAGAACTTGCAATAGAAATATGACAAGTGAATTTTTTCCCTTCTATTTAGTCCCTTGTGTTTTTTATGTTTACTTTCTTAGAAAAAAAAAACAAGGATGAGATTGACGCAACCTCTGGATTTTTTGCAAAAAAAAATCTTCTGCCTTAATCACTACTTCCATCATATAACGAGGCTCCAAAACGGCTCAAAAGTGAGCCGTCTAAGTCGTATGTATATATATCATTAATTAATTATTTAAAAATATTAATATTACATAAAAAATTATTTTAAAAAATTAAATATGTTATAAGTAATACTACATGGATTCGAATTCAGCCAAGCAAAGAAAATATACCTCCTACCTTAACCACATGACTTACAAGATATTTTTGTTTATAATTAGATAATATTACATAGCTAACCGTTTTCATCGTTCTTTATAAAAAGTAAAAATATATCCATAACTAATTATAATTAAAATATAATCAAATATATAACAAATTTTAATTAGAATATAAAAATATATATAATAAATTTTAAATTAAATATATTTAAATATTTTTATATTAATATAAAAAAAATATTTTACGTGCAACGTATGTAAATTTATTAGTGAATTATAATTATTTAACTATAAATAAATAATATTAGATAATTAAATAATTAATTATTTAAAAAAATAGATTAGTATAATATTTATATTATTTTGCTTAGAGGATTCAATTTTGAGCGTTTCAAGAGTAAGATTTGTCAATCCCAACTGTCTGTATCACTAATTTCTCTTGTCAGACAGTTGAGTCCACCACCCAAAGGATGTTAAATTCTGGTGGGTGGCTGTTGGCTGCAATAGTGGACCAGCCATCAATCAATGCCGCCAGCTCTGCCCTCGTCTCACCAATATATTCATCACCGTCACTCACATTCCCATTAAAAAAAAAGAAAAAAAATCTCAACCATGGCTACCACCACAACCACAGCTCTCATGGTCTCCATGCTCCTCCTCTCTATGCTCCTCCATGCCGCACTGTCGCAGGAGGAGGGGCCAGCGTCGGCTCCCGCGCCAGCGATGGTGCCGTACACCCCGGACTGCACGTCCGCGCTGGTGAACATGTCGAGCTGCCTGACCTACGTCGAGGCAGGGAGCAAGACCAAGTCTCCGGAGAAGGGGTGCTGCCCCGGACTGGCCGACATCGTCAACAACTCTCCCGTGTGCCTGTGCGAGCTCCTCGGGGGCGGAGCGAGCGCGTACGGGCTCCAGATCGACACGGCCAGGGCGATGGCGCTGCCCGCCGTGTGCAAGGTCGACACGCTGCCGGTCAGCCTCTGCTCAGGTCTGTGTGACTCAGTGCCATGCATGAACTAAGCTAGCTAGGATGTTTTCTCGTGGTGCTTCTTCTCACTTTTCTCCTGTCTTGCATGGACATGTGAATGACACATCACATAATTAACGACACGACACGCCAACACGGGCATATGATATATATTTTTTCCAATAATGCTAAGTTTACAACCAAAGCACCATCTCCTCTCCCCCCCCCCCCCCCCCCACCCCCATGAGAAGTGGACTGGTATAAAGCTTTTATTAAGTCCAAGCAAAGCAGCCTGGGACAGATCATTACTAAGTTCATGTCCACAATGGGTCATGAGTTCAACCCTCAGACATAATAGTCGTGGTGGTTTTTTTTTTTTTTTTTTCCTGATGTGGCCCGACATTTCGTACGGAACTTTGCGCATGTTGCGTTGCACGTTTTGTGGACCCACTGCTCCCCCCAACTTTTACCATTAATAAATAGAAGGAAAAATATGTCCCCGTGACTTGATCCACTGATCTTCTGCCATCCAGCCGGAATCTTATACCTCTCCTCGGTAACCACAGGGTCACTCGAGTTCGGTATAGTCGTGGTGGTTGTTAGCTATCAAGAGATGGTTGCGAAAATATGACGCACCTCTAGGGACATCATAGAAACGATTATAATTGCTACTACCTGGTAGTGGAACAAGTTCGAAGGGCTATAAGTAGCCACAATCTCAATGAGAAGGCAGGGGCGAATCCAGAAACTGAAACTAGAGTCAGCTACAATGGATTCGGGTGAGCTAGAGATGGACTAACCTATATATAAAAAAAAATATTAGTAAAATAAGAGCAAATTTTTTTTTTTGGGGCCCAATCCACTATAGGGTGGATCCGCCTCCGGGAAAGGGATCTCTCATCGATCAATCAATTTATTCTTATCATGTAATTTCTTTTATCTCGACTTTTAAACTAAAAAGTGGAGGGACTCGGATATCTTCGAAGGTAGTTTGTTGTCGACGGGATAAAGTGAGCAGAAGTGACCTGTGCTGGGGATGATACAATACATCTCACCTTGACGGCGGTGGTGTTTGGTGATGGATGACACAATACTCTATGTCCATCGAAGTTCTATGTATCCCACAAAAGTTTGGAACGGAAGTTCCTGACAATGGATGACACAATATATACTCTCTATACATCGAAGTTCGAAGTTCCAACCTGATGTTCCAGAGTCCCATCTGAGTTCACGCATTTTGTCCTATGGGTTTTAACATTCTTCTCCTTAATTTGTTCTAAAAATGATACAAGTGCTGACACCATTAGATAAATTCTCATTTAAAACCTACACTATTTCATGCTTTAGAATGAGATCTGATTTTAAAGTTTAGCTGTTGGTACTGTCTTCCTTGCAGTTTTTGGGATTCCAATTGCAAGCCCATCACCTTATTCACCTCCTACTGCATCTCCTGTAAGTGGAGGTCCAGCCGCTCTTGCAGGTAAGCTCCTTATGACTCAATTCTGAATCATAGATTTCATGATGATACATAACAATCTGATCAATGTAAATATACTCAAGCTGAAGTATCTTCTTAATTAGTCATTCGTGTCCAATTAGGTTCGCCGATGGGACTTGGCACGCCGGCTGCCTCCCCACCGAGAACCAACCGTGGCAGCAGGAGCTTCTCAGCCATCGATCTAGCGTCGTTCGTGGGGGTATTGTATGCCGGGATCATAGTCATCATGTTCTTCTAAGTTCCGAATCTATAGTTTGTTAAGGTTTCTTAACCTATTCATTAGTTGCTTCTCAGTGAGTATTATTTGTATCTAGGCTCGTGGAGGGCTCTACAAAAATTTGACAGGCTTATATATGTTGTAAACTTGGCAATTTATCATACTTCCCCTTATTTGTGTTGCAATAATTTCTTCAGCCATTTAGTTTTGCTATGATCAGTAGGTGAAATACTTCGAAATGTTCCACCTGTCCAAGGAGTTGGGACTGGGAGCAGTTCTTGCTTTCCTTTCTGACTTCACATCCTACGTTCCAGGGACAAATCTAGAAAATGGACTTTGTGAATACTTTGACAGCAAGGAGTAGACACAAAATACTTACTGAACTTAAAGAAACAAGAAATTAAATGGAGAAAGCAAGACTAGAACACACATGAATTACGTGGTTCGGCAATGCCTACATCCACGGGAGAAGAGGAAAGCTTTTCCACGGGAAAGAAAGAGCCTAAATATATAGGCACGTTTCGACTCCTAAACTATTGGTTAGTTGTAACCAAATCAGTTATAAAAAGATGGGAGTCGGTTGTAACAAATCAGTTGTAACAAGATACACTCTATCCTCTTCTCCAACACTCTCCCTCAAGTTGGTGCAAAAATGTCAATTGATTCCAACTTGGTCAAAATCTCTTGAAACCGATATGTTGTCAAATCCATGGTAAAGATATCGGTTAACTGGTCATCTTTGCTTCTTGTGTAGGGTGTGCAAATATTATTCTCTTCCACCTTCTCACTTACAAAGTGGTAATCAACCTCTATATGTTTGGTCCTCTCATGGAACACATGATTATATGCAATGTGAATGGCATTGATTGGTTACCACAATACATCTTTATGGGTAAAGAGGGTTTAAATTCCAAATCACATAATAGTGCATGAAGCCAAACCAACTCACTTGATGTGAAGGCCATCGATCGATACTTAGCTTCTGTACTGGAGCATGCCACCATATATTGTTTTTTACTTCTCCACGTTACAATATTTCCACCAACAAAAGTACAGAACCCGGAGGTTGAGCATCTATCCGTCTGACTAGCCCAATCCGCATCCGTGTATACTTCAAAATCGATATGTCCATTTTTTTTCATCCAAATGCAACGACTTGGAGACTCTTTTAAGTACCGGAGAACCCAATTTGCTGCATGCAGATGTTTGTCACATCACTACTAAAATACAGAGAAATAGCGACGAAATAATGGCGACAGTCTGAATCCGTCGCCTATTAGCGACGCAAAGCGACGATAAAACGACCAATCGCGACCATTTGCGAATGAAAAGTTTTTCGTCGCAAGGAGATCACTGAATAGTTGCTATGTCATCACCAGTTTGCGCGGTCAACCGCGGGAACAAGGCGGGTAAACAAGGCGACGATTATGCGACGTTAGTTCTCTATGTGGTTTCGGAAACTGACGTCGAGTAGGGCACGCCTAGTAGGCGACGGATGTTGATGCTGTAGTTCCGTCACCTAGTACTGTGCTATAATTACATAAATTAGGCAGCCGATCAAATTTTTTATTCGATTGACCCCGCCCTCTCTCTCCTCTCTTACTTGACCATTCTCTCTCTCTGTTCCCCTCCGGCCCGCTGCTCGCCTCTCCGGCGTTCTCCCCTCTCCTCCGTTCCACTCTTCGCTGTGCTCTGCTCCGACGTGCTCCCCTCTCCGGTGTGATCGCCTTCCCTCTCTCCGGCTCCCCTATCCCATTGTATGTTATCGATCCCCTCTCTTCGGCTCCCCTATCAGAATTAGTCGTAAACTTGGTTGCATTTTGGTTGACTGAGTGGTATTTTTCGAAGAACTAGTAGAGGTGTCTGTAGTTTATTGACGGAACACCTAACACTCGAAAGTTAGGTGCCGGGCAACAGTGTCCGTGTCTCATCTGTGTTGGTGATACATACTGGACACGGCACAGTCACACTCCAAAGCTTTTTGGTTGACCGATGTTTTTGAATAACTAGTGGAGTGTCTGTAGTTACTGAAGGAACACCTAATACCCGAAAGTCGGTATCTTACGTCAGTGTCCGTGTCTCATCTGTGTTGGTGACACGTACTGGACACTCTCCATGATGAGTTCTAAGAGAAGATTTTACCATCGAATGTGGGTTAGAAATCAGCTTAATAAGGTGACTTATGATAATATGAACATTCTCCATGACATTTTCCTTCCCTGCATGCATAGGAAATATAAATTTATCGGATTTGGAAATTTATAAATTTGACAAAGGTTCTGTGACATATACTCACGGCACTAGGTCTTGTCTGATATGCTTGAAAGCATATACATAGAATCGTCAACTATGTCCTAAGAAATTTTAAAATTGGTCTTTACGACCTTGGGGGCTAACTTCATTAAGAAGCAAAGATAATCCCTAGAGATGACATGTCCCTCCCCCAAATATATCCCTCACATATGTCATTCATCACATGATCCTCCTCTCAATATGTCCCTCCCCTTTATATGTCTCTCCCCTGGGCAGTAATGATACCACAATCCATCACTATATTTTATATTGTGAGCTGATGTCTAAGCATTACATTATGTGGGTTCATCTTAATTCTGTTATATCTTTCAGATACTACATTTGATACGCCATATACTACACTGATGTACATAACTTAGATGATTCACCCTAATGTATGCTAGAATGAATTTTGGGTACTGTTCTGAGCCATCGATATCCGAATTCATGTCAATACTATATGAAAAGGTATCATATTTTGAACAAATGCCGATGTTGTAACTTTCATGGAGGTGGTGGAGAATGCAAAAAATCCTCAACAGGCGACACAGATCTTCATATTGAACAAATGGCTATGTAACTGGATATCCAGTTTACTATTTTTCGACGGCTATGTATCAAATTTATTTAAATGCGTTGATCTCAATGAACGCAAGCTAAATGGAATGAAGAGTCACGACTTCTACGTGTTCATGGAAAAGTTATCACATATTGTTCTTAGAGAGTTGTTGCCTCCTGTTGTATGGATTTCGTTGGCCGAGCTATCTATATTCTTGAGGGATATTTGTTCAAGTAAGCTGACGGTGCAACATATGGTTAAACTTGAGGAGAAAATTGTCTTGACAATTTATAAATTAGAGAAAGTATTTCCTCCTGACTAAATTATTTTAATGATTTATAATTTATAACAAAATTACTAAAATATCTTTATCTAAATTTTAAGGGGTTTACAATCTACCCTCCTTAAAAGAATTGCGTCCTTGCAATTAAGAATTAAACTACCCTAGAAATTTATAAAGATATGGTAATCTAAGGGTAGTTCTTAGGTCATACATGCATCCTCGAATAAATGAGGATAACGCTGTCGTATGACGTCCTCTCGCTCCCAAGTAAATTTACCTGGAGAGTGATGCTTCCAAGCTACCCGAACCAGTCTGATCATCTGACCCCGCAATGTCTTCTCACCAGTATCCAGTATCCCAACTGGCTGCTCCTCATAAGTCAAACTCGGACCTACTAAAATTTTGGAATGATCAACTATGTGACTTGGGTCAGTCACGTACCTCCTCAGCTGTGAGACGTAGAATATATCATGCACTCCATCTAGATATGGGGTAATACAAGACGGTATGCCACCTCACCAACACGCTCCAGAATATCAAAAGGTCCAATATACTTGGACTCAACTTGTCTCTGCTCCCGAATCGAATAGTGCCATGATTAGGTGAGATCTTCAGAAACACATGTTCACCTTCCTTGAACTCCAAAGGTTAACGGTGTGTGTCAGCCCAGTGCTTCTGTCTGTCCTTAGCTGCACACGGATGGCTCTGAATTTGCTTCACCTTCTCAACTGTGTGCATTACCAACTCTGGACCGAGTATCTGACGCTCACCCATATCACTCCGACGTATAGGAGACCTGCATTTTCTGTCGTATACCGCCTCAAAAGGTGCCATCTGGATGCTCGCCTGGTAGCTATTGTTGTTAGAGAACTCTACCAGATGCAAATGGTCTTTCCAAGACCCTCCAAAGTCTAATATGCATGACCTCAACATATCCTCTAGGATCTGGATCATACGCTCTGACTGACCGTCTGTCTGTGGATGGTAAGCAGTGCTGAACTTGAGTCAGGTGCTAAGACTCTCCTGCATGCTCCGCCAAAAATGGGATATGAATCTTGAGTAACGATCTGACACAATACTAACCGGTAATCCATGTAACCTTACGATCTGTCATATATACATGTCGGCTAGAATATCTGTAGACTGTTCAACTATGAACGACAATAAATGTGTCGATTTGGAGAGTCGATCCACAATAACCAAAACTGCATCCTTCCCACTGGGGCTTCTTGGAAATCCTGTAATGAAATCCATAGTGATATTTTTCCACTTTCATTCGGGGATGGAAAGCGACTGTAACATACCAGCGGTCCTCTTATGCTCAGCCTTAACCTGCTGTCAGACCAAACATTTTGCCACAAATCGCGCAATCTCTCTCTTCATCCCATGTCACTAATAGTACTGCCTCAAATCTCGGTACATCTTCGTACCTCCCGGATGAATAGAGTACATGGAGCTATGTGCATCAGATATCAACTCATGTCTCAACTCTCCATTCAGAACATATAGGCAATTTTTACACCTTAATGTCCCGTCCTCATGGATCTGAAGTTCCGTTTGCATGCCGGCTTCTGTCATCTCTTTAAGTCTCCGAAACCTAGCATCTGTAGGCAATGCCGCCTTAATCCTCTCCACTAGTGATGACTTAACCTCAAGATTAGCCAACTCTCCACTTTGCCCTGGAAAAATAACCTCTATCCTGATCTCCTATAGGTCCTCTAATAATCGGGGTTGCGTCGTTAAGAAATAAGCTGTAGGCTTTCTGCTGAGTGCGCCTTCTACGATGTTTGCCTTGCTCGGATGGTACTATAAATCTATATCAAAATCGACCATCAACTCTAACCAACGCCTCTGTCTCATGTTAAGCTCTTTCTGAGTATAGATATACTTCAGACTCTTATGATTAGTGTAAATTTTTACCTTCTCTCCGTAAAGATAATGCCTCCATATCTTTAATGCAAATATTACTGCAGCTAGCTCGAGATCATGTGTCGGGTAGTTCTTCTCATGAACCTTCAGCTGCTTCGATGCATAAGCTATAACTTTGCCATACTGCATCAAAACACATCCCAACCCACTGCCTGATGCATCACTATAAACTACGTATCCTCCCGATCCTGAAGGAAGAGTCAAGATCGGTGCTATCGTTAATCGTCTTTTCAACTCCTCAAAGGCCTTCTGGAAATTCTCTGTCCATGCAAACTCTTGGTCCTTACACATCAATCGTGTCATTGGCTCTACAATCCTTGAGAAGTTCTCCATGAACCTTCGATAATATCTAGCAAGTTCGAGAAAACTTCTCACCTTCGCAATTGATGTAGGTGTGGGCCAAGTTTTTATAGCAGCAACCTTCTCCGGATCAACTGAAAGTCCTTCTCCAGAGATGATATATCCCAGGAATGGCACCCTATCCGAACAAAACTCATATTTGCTAAGCTTGGCTTACGACCTCTCCTATCTCAGTGTCTCCAGCACGATTCTGAGATGCTCCTCGTATTCTTCATGGCTCTTGGAGTATACCAAGATGTCATTAATAAACACAACCACGAACTTGTCCAAGTACTGATAGAAGACTCTGTTCATCAAACTCATGAACACAGCTGGCACGTTGGTTAAACCAAACGGCATAACTAAGAACTCATAGTGTCCGTACTTGGTCCTGAAGGCTGTCTTCGGTATATCCTCTTTTCGTACTCTAATCTGATGATAACCGAATCTAGATCGATCTTTGAGAATACACGAGCACTACTCAATTGATCGAACAGATCATCATACACGACAAGGGATACCGTTTCATGATGGTTACGACATTTAGTACCCTGTAGTCAATACACATGCGTACCGTTCCATCATTCTTTGGCACAAATAGTATGGATTCTCCCCATAGTGAAATACTAGGCCGAATAAAACCCTTCTCTAGAAGATCATCAACTTGCTTCTTCAATTTTACTAACTCCTTAGGTGCTAGCCGGTACACTGATAAAGTGATAGGCTCTGCTCCTGGAGTCAAGTCTATGGTGAATTCTATTTCCTGATTAGATGGTAAGCCTGGAAGACCATTGGGAAATACATCAAAAAGTTCTAATACAATATTTGGGTACTCGGGCTCCCCTTCTGCAGAGAGTGCCTTAAGTTTAGGCTGAACACCTTGCTCTTTGGCTCCCCGAAGAAACTCAAACTCCGGATGACCAAGCGGTCTAAATATAACCTGTCCACGCCGATAATTTAAAGTCACATGGTACTAACTCATACAGTCCATACCAAGTACAATATCATAATCCGGCATAAAAAAGATCAAAAATTGAGCTCGCATCTCTCACCCACAAACTACTATTGAACAAGATCTACAAATGGCACTAACTGGGATAATTTTGTCTCCCATAAGAATTTTTATAGTCTTCGGAAGGGGTACGATAGCTACTCTATGTGTGGCTACGAAACTAGCAACTATGAATGAATGCGATGTTCCAGAATCGAATAATGCTAACGCAGGTAATGAAGCTACTAATATATTACTTGCGATGACCTCTCTTGCAGTAGCTTCCTCTTCAATAGTCATGGCAAATGCCTTCTCTCGCCCCTGAGTTGGTCCTCTCTACTGCTGTCGAGCCTGCTGGAATAGTGCTGCTTATGGTGCCAAAGGTGGCCTCGGCTGATACCCACCTGGAGCTGGTGGTCTGACTCCTCCAGCTCCTGTCTGTGGTGCTCCCAGTGTTGGATAAGCTGGCCTAGGTGGCTGTTGGACGGGTCTTGGTGCTGGTAAGTGTAAACCCCCTCAACCAAAATTAGGCTTACTTGGCTTAGATAGAGAGACTAGGGTTAGTTTGAATCCAATTAAAAATAGAACACTGTGTTTTAGATGATTTTATAATATTTATATCACTTAGTACACCTTACCATTGCTTCGATAATTGGAGCACTACCCTAGCCATTGTCTTCCTACAAATTTTAGTCCCTTGTCCTAGACGTGCCGGTCTTCTATTCTGACCTTTGTGTAACATATAATTATGCTCTCTTGTGCTATATTTTAATCGCACTATATTCGTCGCAGACGTTTATATTTAATCCTAAATAAATTCAACTTTGTAACCTTGTGCGTTCCAATCAAAATTGGAGATACAATCTTGACCCATTTTGTGCAACCCAATTTATGATAATATTCTATTATGAGCCCTCTACGTCCATGACACTTGTGTCCCACCTAATTGTAGCCCCTATGTACTTCTAATTAATTTTAGAACACCATTTGTATTAATTTTAATTAAATTAATCTAATTTCCATCTTTGTGTAAATTTTTAATTGTTGGGGACCTTATTATAAAAGTGCATTGAGGTGTCCACACCATTGGACACAACACATGAAGAAATCCATTTTTCTTTATTATTTGGTCATGTAAATTTTCTTCATAATTTTGGAGTGTGTAGCACTCAACATCACCCCCTCATCATTTCCTAGCCATGTATTTGAAACAATGCAATCCTAGCCCTCCAATTTCTACATGTAAAGCTAAAGCCCAAATTCCAAAGATGGGTTGACCGACCCAATTTTCTAGGTCAACCCAACCCTATTTCTTTACATACATATATATATTCTTTTCCTATTTTTTTTCCTTTTCCCTAAACCAAAACCTATTCTAGTCGTAGCCTTCTTCCTCCCCCTACTATTCATCTTCTCCTTGCTCCTGTACACCCTCATCACCCTCCGCCTCTTTAACCATCGGAGCCGACGAGCAGACCACCCTCCTCCACAGACATCTCCCCGAGTCCACCCTCCTCTCCTCCGTTCCCCACCAAAGAGTCCCCGCCAAGCCCGCTGCCAACCACCATCCATCTCCTCCCGTCTCCGATTCTTCCCTCGACTGTCCACCGACCCACCGGACCCCTCTGCAACACCACCATGACCGACTTTGTCTCCTCCCCATCCCGGTCATCTTCCCAAGCCCGAATGAATCACCATCACCGTCGCTCGCCCCAGTCCTCTTCCCCGGCCACTGCTCCCAGCAACCACCGACCCCATCACCATTTCCAGTCAGCCCCGTCGACGCCTCGACCGAACGCCCCCACCACGACTAAACCCGATCTCACCTGAGCCTTCCCTGAACCTCTCCTCACAAGCCGATGACAGCCCGCCCAGACCTCGCTTGAGCCTCGACTCCCTGCCTTCCTCCAGTCCCTGTAGACCCCGCATGAGCCTGAACCCAACCCGCCTAAATGCCCCCACGACAGCACCCGAGCCTCCTTTTCTTCTTCCTTCTCTTCCTTTACCTGTCATCCACCCTCTTCCACCACCACGACCTCGCCGCAGTCCCCTTCTCTTCCCTGTCCTCCTCCTTGCCTGAGCTTCGACTCCGATCATCCCTATTCTCATCACAATCATCACCACCATTAATCATCATCATCATCATCACCTTAATCATCATCACCATCACCTTAATCATCATCATCATCACCATCATCACCAGCATCATCACCATCATTGTCGTCATCGTGGACCCGTCACCTTCGCCGAAGATGACCTGCAGCAGTCACCCTCGATCCTCGTGCCTGTGCACGCTAACCCCAAGGTTCGAACCTGTTCCTCTTCTTTCATGTTATGTGGGCTTATATGAATAACATTAAGGATAGAATATTGGTTTAGTTTAGTTAGTTGGTTGATTTCAGACCCGTGTCGGTGAACCCAAGGACTAGTGTGCTCGTACGTGTGTGTGCGTATGCATATAATATTAGCTGTTATATATATATATAAATATATGGATATAGAGATATGTAATTAAATGCTAAACCTAATTATGACTATATATATTAGGGGTGTGCAGATTTCGGTTTTGGGCCCGAAACCGACCCGAACCGACCCGAATTAACAATTCGGTTCGGTTTTGAAACAATCGGGTCGGGTATCGGTTTTAAGTTTACAATAAAATGGTTTTTCGGTTCGGGTTACGGTTTCGGGTTTCGGTTTTCAACCCGAACCGAAAACCGAATCCGATATATGTATTTTTACATGTATACCCCTCACTTCAATTATATAACAAAAAAAAATCTCATATTTCTCTCTCCTCACAAATTCTTCACCGGCTCCTCACAAAAACCTAGCCCTAATCGGAGAGGAGGGCCTCTTCTTCACCAACTCCTCTTCTTCCTCCTCACTGCCCTCCTCTCCGGCCTCCCCACTACCCCTCCAACTCCCCTCCTCCTCTTCGGCCTCGGACTCCGCCTCCGCAGACCGTCGGCATCTTCCACTCCAGCCTCGAGTCCTCCCTCCGGCGGTCGGTTTCTAAACTGCACGGATCCAGCGAGAACAACCCCGCCTTAAGTCCTTCCTCCGGCGGTTCGCTCTCCACCGTGCGGATCCAGTGCCGCCCTCTCCCTTCTCGAGTTAGCAGACCATTGACGAATCTCCACTGCACCCTGGGCCGAGGCGGTCGGCGAGAACTCGAGGCGGTCGACGAACCAGAGCTTCGGTTGCCTCGCCGATCTAATCAATCTCGACTACGACGAGTTCGAGCCACTCCGGTGAGTCACCTGGCCTTTCTTCTTCCTCCTAATTTTCTTGCTGGAGAGAATCTGAGAGTGGTTTTTGTGTTTCAAACCCTGAACATTTGGTTTTCTGTGGTTTGTTCCACGTGTTATGTCTTTTATGCATAGTATAAGGGTTTAAATGAAAACATGATGTAATTACTTTTTGCGGGTCTGGTAAGCCCGGGCTAGGTTGGATTTTTTTTAGTTGGGCCTAGGATTTAATGAATCTTTCAGGCATGCCTGCGAACCGAACCGACCGAAAACTGAACCGTTCTAAATCGGTTCGGTTGTATTCAATTTTTTTGTCAACGGTTCGGTTTTCGGTTTCTAAAATTACGGGATCGGTTTTTATCGGTTTTCTTATATACGGTTCGGTTCAGACCGAACCGAACCAATGCTCACCCCTAATATATATATTTATACTGTACGACCCTAGGACACTGTAGATTTTTTTGCATAATTGCTTATACCATTGACCCTGAGTATTAGTGATCTGTCTGCCTTGTGTATACTGACGTACTGGCGAGACATCTATTAGTTGACTGTCTGATTGATACAACATTTGAAGACGTACCACCTGCGTAGTTAGACGCACAATTTACCCTGCTAGTTGACCAGTATCACCCCTAGCGTACCCTCTGAGTCCAGTGTAATTATGGTTGTGTATGTGCTAGTGTAATGGCTGATGTTGTATTGTATTATATATATATATATATATATATATATATATATATATATATATATATATATATATATATATATATATATATATATATATAGGACCTTTGGATTATTCTGCGAGACTTCAGGAGCAGGTTTTGACACTACGCAACTTTCTTGCCAGGCAAGTATACCTTGTCATTATACTATAATTTATATTCCATATGATGCATGCATTTTATTTCTGTCCATTTAGTTCATATATTTTAACTGTTATATAAACTGCGCGTCCAAGAAAACTTGGGTGCAACAACGGTGTCGTCGTATTCTGTTTTTATTTATATATATGCATGTTGACCTAGTTTATGAGACTACCCTATTATCATGAGGCATTCTTAGATTTCATTGGCTGTGACACAACTGTTACACGAGTATGAGTCTCATGTAGGACACGGACTTGCGTGACGGGTTTGGCCTCCTATACGTATGGGACGTGCAATAGGGAATAACTGCTGTTAGAATTTGCATGCTAGAAGACTTGGCAGTTATTAGAGGTATTATCGTATCATGGATGTGACATGCTTAGAGCATGGGGTGGGAAGAACAACAAGTAAGGCATTTGGGCTCCTTTGCACTTTCCTTTTTGTAACCCGTACGCTCCGCCGGAGATACGTGGCGGTGATGACCCCTATATTACTGGCGGCCTCTGGCGTTCAAAAGACGACATGCTTTGTAGGCCCCTGATTCTCCGAGAGAATCATACCAATCCCATTTATGGCCAGATAGCCCACTTGTTGGAAAGTTGTTCTCAAACTGCATTCACTTAGACGATTAGGCGACCCATTGGATGTTTATTTTTAGTACTTTATTGGCATGCTTCTATGTATCTTGTTATGTCCCTCTGAGGACATGGTCCCTTTCCAGGTGTAGATGTTTATGGATATTAGCAGGATGCGCGGATCAGGACTTGCTACCTTTATTTCGAGGAGGTCTTCTCTTTGAGCCTCGTGATTATTAGTTGATGTATTTGTTTTGTTTATTTTATATTCTAGTTTGGTAGTGTATTTGTTTCCATCCGACTATCATCCTTTGATACTTCATATTGAGATTTAGTTACATAGATATTGGTTATTTATTTCTTTATAATTTCTGTGGATGAGATTTAGAGTTATGCCCTGTGACGTGTGATAGTTTATACCACTTGTGAATTATTGTTCATACACTACTAGAATAAGCGGGATTAGCGACGTATTTTAGCGACTCCTAGTAAAAACGTCGCTAAAATAGCGACTCGGTAAAAATCGTCGCTAGGCGTCGTTAAATGGCGACATTTAGCGACTTTTATTAAGATTTTAAAAGAATAGTCGCTAATAGTTCAATTAAGGTCGCTAAACGTCGCTAATATATCTGTTTTAGCGACGTTTAGCGTCGTAATTAGCGACGTATCTATCAAAAATATTTAGCGACGTCTTTGGTGTCGCTAATTTTTATTTTAGCGACGTTTTTATTTGACGTCGCTAAACGTCGCTAAATTTTGGTTAATTAGGGCTCAGTTTTTTTTTCTCCATCTGTCGAAAATTTCGAAATCGTTTCGATTTCCCCCGCCCCCCCCCTCCGGCGACCGGGTCTCCACGGCTGCGCCCCCCCTCTCCGGCGACCGGGTCTCCACGGCATCCCCCTCCTCCTCCTCGAGCTCTAGGTAATCTCTCTCTCTCTCTCATGTGACACTGACACAAGACACACTTGACAGACACGACACACGCACACAGACACACACGACACATATGACACACACACAGACGCAGACACACACACACGACACACACACACGACACACACACAGACGCAGACACACACACACGACACACACACAGACGCAGACACACACACGATACACACACACGACACACACACACAGACGCAGACACACACACACAGACGCAGATTAGGGTTAGGGTTAGGGTTAGGATTACGGTTAGGGTTAGGTTTAGGGTTAGGGTTAGGGTTAGGGTTAGGTTTAGGGTTAGGGTTAGGGTTAGAGTTAGGGTTAGTACATTCCATTATGTGATTTTATGTCTTCCATATATATAGATAATTTGATATGATTTGCAACATAGTATATAGAGTACCAGAAAATCTTTCTTGACTAGTTTCCAAATCGAGTTACTTCTACATATTCAACAAATAACAAAAGATTATCCGAAAACTCTCATTGGCTACGTATCCTTTTTTAATTCAATTCTATTGCTAACATCTGTTAGTTCACATCTAAACCATCTAACCTCTTCTTCTTAGCCTCGGTTGAACCTACCACTTCCTGTGAATGCAGTCATGCATTTCTTATTTTAATTTTATCATATTATACTATTATTGTTCATTCATCCAAATTTTATATTTCAGTTTCTGCATACATGTTTTAGATTATCAAACCTCATGGACTGATAAAGCTTTGGAGAAACGTTCACCGTGCTCTAAAGTCAGTAGACAATATATACTTTGAAGCAGCGTAGCCATTAATCAGAATAATGATGAACATGAAAAGTGATCAAATATTGTCGAATATGGTTGCTTTCCAAATGGGACCAAAGAAAATTAGCAACAACTGAATTTCATTAGAAAATTAGCAACAACTGAACATGCTCTACTAAAAATGTCTGTCTCAACACTGTAAAACTACAAGTTGGAATTAAATAACTAGACAGGTCTGTAACACTAAAAATGTCTGTCTCAACACAACACACATGGCTCATAATTCAATTTCAATTTCAATTACAATCATATAATTTAATATTGGATCATATTTTCAAACTAGTTCAATAAATCGGTCATTTTATTTTGTGACACGTAGGAAATAAATAAGATATTATGGTATCATTATTATACTGCAACAAACAGCTAATTCTTTGTGAGTCATCTAATTCTTTCGTTTCGGTCCAATAACTAATTCTTTGCTAATTCTTTGTTTTCATCTATCTTACCAGATGGCACCCAAGAGAGCGATACCTCCTACTGTTAAGGAGAAAGTGATGCCTCCTACTGTTAAGGAGGAAGTGATGCCTCCTACTGTTAAGGAGGAAGAGATACCACCTGCGGGGAGTTCCAGTCACCCATCACCTATCGCGGCTGTATCTCAGACGGGGAGTTCCAGTCACCCAGCACCCATAGCGGAGCTTGATAACATAAACGCTGTTTATGCGCAGTATTTGAGGGACTGATATCTGCCCCGTTTTGAAAATCCTCGAGATTGATACTATAATATTTCATATACTTATATATTATGCATTTTGTGTTACTGTGATACTCTGATACTTATATATTATGTATTTTGTGATACTGTTTATGCCCATTTTGTGTGACTGTGATACTTTTATGACTGTGATACTTTTATTGTCTGTCTATAATATTTGTGTGTATTAATTGTATGACTGTGATACTCTGATACTTCATATTAAATATTGTTAATCCGGTGTTGAGTGTTCCACCGAAGGGGTAGGCGAACCCATAAAATTCAATAGAGGGTTGCTCCGGGTCTATTTTTAATTAGAAATTTATAAATTGCAGGAATAATAGTTTGGAACAATTCAGTTTTTTTTTGTAAATTTAGCGACGTATTTAGCGATGTTTAGCGACGTCTAGCGACGTTTTTATAAGTCGCTAAACAAGTCGCTACTTAGCGACGTGTCATTAGCCGTCGCTAAAGACGTCGCTAAACGTCGCTAAATATGTCGCTGTACGTCGTAAATTGCTGACATGGCAGTACTGCCAGGTCATTAACGACGTCGCTGTTACGTCGCTATATAAGTCGCTAATGAGCGACGTTTAGCGACTTTAATAAATGTCGCTATTTAGTGACGTCGCGTCGCTAAACGTCGCTAAATTTAACGACTCAATAAAGTCGCTAAAAAACGTCGGCATAGCGACGTTTAGTGACGTTTTTTCGTTCAGCGACTTGGTATCTTCCGACTGCGTTAAAATGTCGCTAATTACGTCGCTAAACGTTTTTAGCGACATTTTTTTGTCATTTGGCGACGTTTTTGGGCGTCGCTAATTTGACTTTTTTTGGTAGTGATAATACATCGTACGCATGTGTTATGGTTTTCATATATTGGAGTTACCATATACATGCGGTTGGCATGCTTACGTGTTCCTACTCCTATGTATTTTGGGACTGGGGCATAACATATTTTTAGTGGTGGCCCATGCAGGTCGAGAGCATATTGTCTCGGTTACGTTACTGTACCGAGCAAGCCTGCAAATAGGATTAGAGTATAGGATCTCATCCACAATTGACTATGACTCATATTTCTTCCAATCTATTCTATTGAAATAATTGCATCTTGCTTGATTCATGTACTTCCCTAATAGTTCCTTGAGTATAGCCTTCTGCTAGAATATAGGAATCCTTATTGTTAGGATAATAATTAGGATAACTTTCCTACTAAGGATACAACTAGAATATTAGTACATCACTAAGTTTAGAATACCTAATGAACCCTAGCATCCCTTACCTGTAGATTAATTGACCACCATCCCTTGATATATTTATGAAGGACTTGTGAGTAATATAGACACTACTAGGGTTAGTTAAAAATTTGACCATATTGTTTGACCCTAACATTGAGGAACCAATAGAAATCCAAGATTCAATATTAAGACTAAACCTAACTTTCGTAGTAAGATAGTATTAGAAAACTACAACCTTAGCTTCTTGTCTTGATACTAGCAGAACAACACCTTAGAAAACCAACAGGAATGAATAGAACATTTTCCTTGATAATACCTCGAACATAGAGACTAGCATACCACTTCTCCTTAGGAAACTATGATGTTATCAAAAGTCTTTCTATTTTAATTTTATATCTTGTTCCTCTGAAACCTTAACGCTCGCTATTTGTGCGATGACTAATTATCTTTTTCTTTTCTTCCTCTTTCAATTCGTGCCACCTGACCCTTCTGATTGTAGGCCAAATGATTTCTTTTATGTTAAAGATATATAGTTTGTTAGGATTATAGTTGTAATCTTGAAATTTGAAATTCTGTGCTTAGTAGATAGACCTTGATAGTTTGAGTTGTTCATTTAGATTATGATTTTATGACTATCCTTTAGTTTCAAATCAAGTAATCTGTTCCACATATCTCCATATAGGTTATATCCTCTTTCACGTGAGAGCCAATAACTTCTCCATTCTTAGTATTAACACTTTTGTCCTATAAGCACTATGATTAGGACTTAAGATGACTATTACCTATATAATGCAATAGGATACCCTAATAAATATCAAGATCTTTTCCTCGTGTACCCCAACAAGAGTTCTACTTTATTTACAAGGACAAGGTTATTTTGTAGAATTTCCTTAAGGCAGTTACAATATTAGTTAATTCTTTCAAGTTGGGTAGTATGTCTCACAACCTAGTAACACATAGTCCTTTTTGACCCATTAATGTAGTGTAATGGAATGACACCAACTATATGCTAGCATAAGAAGATAGTGGTTATCCAGACTGTAGAACTTAGAGGCCCATACCTCCATTGGTCAACTAGAGACTTAGAAGCAACAAGACATCATACAACATATGTATCATTTAATTTAAACAGTAAATATGGCAAGGTATCTTGCCTGGATCCTCAAGCTGTGAATGCCAAAAGCCTGTTCCTGCAGTGTCTCCGGGCTGGTCCAGTGACCCTAAACATACAATATAATATAGAATTCTAGTATCAGACACTAAAGCAATACATACACAAACTACGACGCTGCTCTTTGGTACTGACGCAAGATAACGGTTGGTCGACTACAGGGGCGCGTGTGTACGTAGCCAAAGTGCACACGTGTCCTGTCCTCATTTACCGCGTCTCTCACGATAATAAAAACTAAGTTATGGGTCACGAAACTGTTTACGTTTAGTACAATTATGTCCTTATTTCCCATGTTTGAGCATACATGTAGAGGTCCAGGTTTTTTAGGTGAAATACCAGTCTTTATAATGGAGTTATATCATTAGGGTAAATGCTAGTTATTAAATAAATGCTAAATCTTGTTAACATCACACATTCATATATATAGTTTAATGTTAATTAGGTTTGTGTCCAAGACTACGACACTCGACACGACGACTATATATACACAGCGATACGAGGAGAGAAGGGAACTAGAGGGCGAGTACCTAGTTGGCTGGATGAGGGTCTCCTCGCTGACTGGTCGTCCTCCGGCGAGCAAGGCAGCAGCGGCAGTAACTGCAGTAGATGCAGCAACGGCAGCAGCGGGCTGGGGATGATGTTGGATGGTGGAGACGGTGGTCAGGTGGGGGTAGGCGGGCTGTGGTGGTGGTACGGCATTGAGGGGTGGTGGTGTTGAGGGGGTCGGGTAGATCGGGTTGGGGTGGTTGTTGATGATGGTGAAGGGGATGGTGATGATGGAGGAGGTCCGGCGGGTGCAGACGGGCTGTGGTAGTGGTCCGACATTGAGGGGGCAGTGCAGGCGGGTGAGGTAGCTGTGAGGGTGGCGGCCTGTGGTGGCAGTGGAGTCGTCCGGTCGGGGTAGGGGGAAGGGTGCTTGGATGAAGGGATGGCTCGGCTAGGGTTTGCTAGGTGGTGAAGAAATTGGTTTTTAGGGTTTTAAGTTAGAGAATATGTGTATTTATATGGGAGGAGATTTACGGGCTGACCTCGGGACTTGGGCCGGCCATGGCTCTTTGGGGTGGGGGCTGGTCCACATGAAAGGTGTACACGGGCTTGGTTAGGTCTTGCTTTGGTGAAATTGCCTCTAATTAAATTTAATTAAAATAATGTACCAGTTGTTCTTTTGTCAATTGGAAACACAAGGGGTTAACTTTGGGTGAAACACAAGAGTCATGGGCGTAGTAGGCTCAGAGTAGGTTAATACCCTAATTTGGGTTATACGGAGTTGGGTTGTGGTTGTGCCTCAAATTCAATGGAAATGGGCAATTATGAGAAATTGGTTTTTATTGGCATAATACATAGACCTTTGTAACGAATATTGCGCAGCTCATATGAAGCACAATATTGAGTATCTAAAAGCTACACAAGGATCAGATGGGTAGTCTGGCATGTCTAGGAGATGTGTATTTGATTTGTTTGAGGGTACCTACTAGTGTAGCGCTCCAAACATCGAAGCAACGGTAAGGCGTATTAAGTCACATAATTGTTGCTCATTAATTCTAATTGTATCCAAATTAAGCCTGAGTCCGAATTGAATTTCCGCAATTGACGGTATAAAGAACCCATCCTGAGAGTTCACAAAATTTTAGGGAACCTAAATAACATATAGTTGCAATTTAATTTAATCTAATCAATAATATAGGATTTGTAATATAATAAGCTTTAAGGTGAAGTTTGTAATTACCTTTGGCTTTAGGGGCCTATACAAAAACATTCATACTTTAAACACTTTTGCACGTGAAGATGAACTCTCCATGCATTCTTCTTTATTAAGAATAACACCAACGGGTCCCGCCTTTTTGTCATTTTTCTGTTTATATGGATGAATGAATTCTTTACTATAGTTCTCCTTCTTCCTCCCAGTAGGTTAGCAATAAAAATTTGCTCACATGAGACATGAGAGGAAAGGCTTCCAACCACGGAGTGGGCATCACATTATGGGTTCGACTGACTAAGGTGTTGGAAAGCCACATTGAAGATAAGACACAAAAACCAACTGCGACAGGCAAACTGGGCATTTTTAGAATCCTAGGAGGCGCGGTATGGAATCAACGGTGATTGGTCGCGCGTCTGCATACTAGCAACAACGAGGAAGTGCAGGCGATAGTGCTGGGGCCGACTGTACTTGTGCGCGGGATCAACCGCGGTGGTGCACGGTCGGCGAAAAAGCACCGCGAGAATCACGCGCGTGGATTTCGGAGTTCACGTCAGAATAACGATGGGTACGGGTTCGCGTATGAGTTCCTGGCGAGACGGGGATGCAAGGATGCGTTGGAACGTTCCTCTGCGATGTCCAGAAGTTTCGTCGAGTGGTGAGGTCTCGAGGATGCAGACATGGTGGTCGTTTCGTCAATCGGCAGATTAAACGGCTGACCGAGATTGGGGGAATAATAATAAGGTTAGGTGGTATGCCTTGCGTCAGACATGGGGAGGCTTTAGTGCTAGGAAAATAGTACAGTTTTGGTTCGTTTCTTTCTTATGGATATATTGAAGAAGAACTAGCAACAGAGGAGCATCACCTAGACATTATTTATAAATAACATATTGTCCATTGAAATGATAACAACAAAGTAATCCTAATATAA
This sequence comes from Iris macrosiphon, assembly GCA_036927795.1. Lineage (NCBI taxonomy): Eukaryota > Viridiplantae > Streptophyta > Magnoliopsida > Asparagales > Iridaceae > Iris > Iris macrosiphon. The sequence continues at coordinate 204,788 of JAYESA010000344.1, forward strand.
TTTTTATATATATTAGATATATTCTCCCTATATATCTGATTATACCTATCAGATGGCATCCTTATCTAATCAAATATTAAAAGATTTAAATAGTAAAATATCACTGATGAATTTTATATATTTAAAATATCCAATAATACCAAGCCAACAGATTAACACACGTTTATATATACCTACTCAGATTATGTACTTTAAAGTTAGATTATTTTATCTATTAGAATACCATAAAATTATAGATTAATAAAATAGTAATATATGAACATAAGATTATTTGTTGTTCCTGTCACATATAAAAGTATAACCTATATAATATATAAAATTTACTAGAAAATTCGAATATTTTAAATAAAATGACCTCAATAACTATTATTTGAATTCAAACTTCACTATACTATATTGCATTAAATATAAAATAAAGATTGTATATATAATTAAAGTTGGAAAATAAGAAATTTGGGGCAGGATTAGACTATTTAATTAGACTTGATAACTAGTGCACATAACTAGACTTGACTTGACCTATTGATTCATTTTGATTTAATTAAATAGTTAGTCATGGTTTGATTCATTAGTTTAAGAGAATGAGTTATTTATTGAGTTTAGACTATTTAACTTGAGTTATTAGTTAGTCATGACTAGATTTAGTCTATTAAACCTATTTAGACTCAAGAATAAAATATTTCTTCTATAAGATTAGTTGATCATATTCATGAGAGAATGAGAGGGGACTTTGAGTCAATTCAAATATTAGGAGTCTATATAAGCTTCTTTATTTATGAATAGCCTCAATTTATTTCTATTTAGTTTATCCCCAAATTTGAGAAAAAAATTCCAACTTTCTTTATCCCCAAATCATTTCCCATTCCTCTCAATTTCTATTTCAAATGAGGTTAGGAGCTTGGATTGCAAGGAGCACTAGAATAGGAGAAGCATTGGCTTGAGGATTATGTCGAACCTTCATTTGTGTACATTTGGTGGTGATACATTGAGAATCTATCTTCCAATAGGTAAATTCCTATTTTTCTAGTCATTTCTATTCTAATTAGTATATTAGACCTATAGGGACATTCCCTTGGCTAAGAACTATCCATAGGAGAAATAACTAGATTTATATGATGCCTATTGTGAAAGTTATATTGACTTTTGTGTCCATTTGGGAAGAACTTTGAATTTGGCACACCGAGTGTTTGATTCTATGTTTATTGTGTCTATTGATGTTAGAATAGCTATGGGGGTGTCTACATATCCACAATTGGATACGAGGAGTCCGTATCATGATACACGATGGTACGGGGGTAAAATTTGGGTATTTCCATGCTTTTGGTATCATATTATATCATTACCTATTCCTTGCATTGTAACTATTTATTTTAGATATTATATATATCATAATTTATGTTTTATATATGTATTTCATAGGTATTGAGGGATAGTATCATGATGAGAGTGAGTATCGAGGGGTATCCTATATGTGTGTGTGTGTCATGGGTGTGGCACCATAAGTGTTTGATGAATTGATTAACTAGACTAGTGTGTTATGTTTGTGTGTGTGTGTGTTGAGTGAGGGGGATAATAGTGAACCTGTGGTGTGGTGATAGGGTTAGATGCTAGTATCCATTTGCACATGTGAGGGAGTCAGGTAACTGGCTGTAGGACTACATTCCAGAGCCTCCGTGTTCAGGTGGAAGTGTTGCGACGAGGGGGTGCACTTGATGTGTAGTCGGGCTAAGTCAACAGAGGGTCGGGCAGGCTATGTGATGGAGTATGTGCTTTTTGTGTTGTGTGTAGAGTGAGCTGGTGGTGTAGGGGGTATTCCCTGTAGGACTGAAGTTGGACTCGATGTGTGGCTTAGTTGTATGATGTGTGTGTGTGTGTGTTATGAGATGGTAAGAGGGAAGCTTGAACTATAATATATGTAGCAGTGACAGTGGTAGATAGTGTTGTGTGGCATGGTGTCATGCTCAGATGTGTGTGTGTAGGAGCTTATGTGTAGCAGATTGATCTTCTATAGTTGTAATTCTAGACTCGATTAGACTGTAGATTCCAGTGGTTGAGAGGGTGTGTGTTAGTGTTTAGACTAGAGTGTTATGTGTGTGTGCACATTCAAGAGGGTGTGACGTGGTATTTGTCTATTTTAGGATTTCAGAGTGTATGGGAGAGCACAACAGTGCACTTAAGCACAAAACTGCCTGTTCAGTGCACTTGTGGTTGCCTTGATAGCAAGTGAGGGGAAGAGGAGAACCTGGGTGCTCTTGTGTCAAGGATGTGTGAGTTAAGTGTTGATCCAGATATCTGAATAGAGGGGAGTGATCGGGTTATTTCAGGACAACATGTAGTAGCAGTAGTAGTTGCTCATGCAACTTGGTGAAAGGAGTTGAACTCAGAACACTTGCCAGTTAGAAGCTATGCAACAAAAATTGAAAAAGGGGAAAGTGAGGAGTGGTATCAGTGACTTTGAGCTGTGTTTAAAAGTTGGAGACTACTCTCAAGCAGTGAACTGCAAATACAGGGAGTGTATATCACTGTGCAAGTGTATCATAAGTTTGGTGATTGTGTTCGAGCAGGTATAGGTGGTGTGTCTAGGGGTGAGCTGTGTGGAGTGTTAGGTGAGTGTGAGGATGTGCAGATCCTTTTTGATACTGGGTTTGAGTGTAGTATCAGTGCACTTGTGTGTATCAGTGAATGGAGTATGTTGTGATATAGAGTGAGGTATTTGTGTTTATGAGGGTTGTTAGGGTGGTACATGCATAATGTGCTCGGGTAGAGGCAGGTCTGGAGCATGTGCAGGTGATGGTTGAGTAGCAGTGTTAAGATGTGAGGGCATAGGTAAGTGGTAGTTAGTGTGAAGAGGTGAACTGAAGTATCACTGCAACCGGAGGCAGTAGTATTAGGGTAGTGTTTGTGGTATCCGATTCTTAGCAATTTTATGTTAGAATATTGGTACCATCAGTACATGTGTCTATTCTAGTAGGATCAAGGGTAGGTAATAATAAGTTGTAGCTAGGGCAATGGATAACAGTTAAGGTTTTGCAAGGTATTGGGTCACTAAGGTACTAGACATTAGATAAATTTAAGATATAGATATGAGTTGTGCCGTAAACTAGGATACTCAGGTATAGATACTAGGATTGGGTTGGTAGTATAAATAAGAGGTTATGACACTAGGAGTGATGGGCAAGGTATTAAAGTTCATAGGTAAAGTATTGTGAGAAATTAATAAAGTATTGAATATAGGTTATGATACCACATAGTACTAGTATAAATATGAGTTATATATATGTAGTAACTAGTATAGCTAATATTCATAAGGTATCAACCTAGATACCTAGAGATAACCTAGTACAACTTAATATTAGTTAGTATAGACTGGTATAACCTACTATAGACCTAGTGACACTCAAGTAACCCAACTCCAAGGTAATTATGAACTCTAACCTTATAATTGATTAGTGTGATACCAATAGACCTAGAAGTGGCCTAGAAACATCACCATTAGTTAATTAAGCATGATTATCATCTCATATCACTCTTTAATATTGATATTCCATCTTTGAGACTCTTGGACTCCAGTTGAGCATTGTTTACAGTGCACTTAAGCACAAAACTGCCTGTTCAGTGCACTTGTGGTTGCCTTGATAGCAAGTGAGGGGAAGAGGAGAACCTGGGTGCTCTTGTGTCAAGGATGTGTGAGTTAAGTGTTGATCCAGATATCTGAATAGAGGGGAGTGATCGGGTTATTTTAGGACAACATGTAGTAGCAGTAGTAGTTGCTCATGCAAGTTGGTGAAAGGAGTTGAACTCAGAACACTTGCCAGTTAGAAGCTATGCAACAAAAATTGAAAAAGGGGAAAGTGAGGAGTGGTATCAGTGACTTTGAGCTGTGTTTAAAAGTTGGAGACTACTCTCAAGCAGTGAACTGCAAATACAGGGAGTGTATATCACTGTGCAAGTGTATCATAAGTTTGGTGATTGTGTTCGAGCAGGTATAGGTGGTGTGTCTAGGGGTGAGCTGTGTGGAGTGTTAGGTGAGTGTGAGGATGTGCAGATCCTTTTTGATACTGGGTTTGAGTGTAGTATCAGTGCACTTGTGTGTATCAGTGAATGGAGTATGTTGTGATATAGAGTGAGGTATTTGTGTTTATGAGGGTTGTTAGGGTGGTACATGCATAATGTGCTCGGGTAGAGGCAGGTCTGGAGCATGTGCAGGTGATGGTTGAGTAGCAGTGTTAAGATGTGAGGGCATAGGTAAGTGGTAGTTAGTGTGAAGAGGTGAACTGAAGTATCACTGCAACCGGAGGCAGTAGTATTAGGGTAGTGTTTGTGGTATCCGATTCTTAGCAATTTTATGTTAGAATATTGGTACCATCAGTACATGTGTCTATTCTAGTAGGATCAAGGGTAGGTAATAATAAGTTGTAGCTAGGGCAATGGATAACAGTTAATGTTTTGCAAGGTATTGGGTCACTAAGGTACTAGACATTAGATAAATTTAAGATATAGATATGAGTTGTGCCGTAAACTAGGATACTCAGGTATAGATACTAGGATTGGGTTGGTAGTATAAATAAGAGGTTATGACACTAGGAGTGATGGGCAAGGTATTAAAGTTCATAGGTAAAGTATTGTGAGAAATTAATAAAGTATTGAATATAGGTTATGATACCACATAGTACTAGTATAAATATGAGTTATATATATGTAGTAACTAGTATAGCTAATATTCATAAGGTATCAACCTAGATACCTAGAGATAACCTAGTACAACTTAATATTAGTTAGTATAGATTGGTATAACCTAGTATAGACCTAGTGACACTCAAGTAACCCAACTCCAAGGTAATTATGAACTCTAACCTTATAATTGATTAGTGTGATACCAATAGACCTAGAAGTGGCCTAGAAACATCACCATTAGTTAATTAAGCATGATTATCATCTCATATCACTCTTTAATATTGATATTCCATCTTTGAGACTCTTAGACTCCAGTTGAGCATTGTTTACTGTTTCTTGTACCAGATACCAAACGAGTATATTCTCTGATAGTTTCTATTATTTGATAATTACTATAATTTAAGTATTTAGAAATATTATATCTGATTCCTGATACAATGGTACACGGATTGATACATGCATTGGATCTTCAATTATGAGATGTTACCTTGACTCATTGCATTGGTATTAGATAATATTCATCGTATTGTCATTGGATAACATTGGAAACATTGGCTAGTGACGTGTCATGGTTGGATCCATCGTACCAGTCAGGACGGGGGAAGTACTAGCTATATATGTGATCAAGACATTGGCAATATTGTAGACATTGGCAAATATCGTAGACATTGGCTAACATTATAGACATTATCAAATATCGTAGATATTGGCAAACATTGTAGACATCGGCTACTCGTGTAAACATTGAAATGCCTCGATCACATATCAAACTAGTATTTCAAAAGACTTAGTATAGTTGCAGTTCTTTTTGTTCAGTTCATAGATTTTATTGTCTTGCACCTGATACTCATGGATTCTTTTCTCTTCCATTTATGTATATGTACTGGTTATTTTACATTGCTTACATTGTCTGTCTCTCTTTACTATTTATCAGTACATTAGTATACTGCTTCTCATCTAGTATACATTCACTATTTACTATTTTATAGTTTTTGTCAATTAATTGGAACTGCTATTGGGTTGTACTTCGCTCCAATCATGACTGAATATATTTTTTAGATGACGACTTAGAGGACTGGTGTTCGACGTTTTATGGACCACGGGAGGGAGTGACAACCATGGGCCCTGACACTCAGGAGTGATTTACCGGGAGGTCTAGCCGATGATATTAACTTAGTATCTCTACCTATTATTTGGCATCAGATTTATTTTCGACATATATTGAGACTTGGATGCTATTTTTTGAAGTTTAGATTAATAATGTGATTTGGATTCTTCTTTTGATAACTTATCGTGTTTTAGTTCTGTGATTGAGTATTTCATATTATATTGTTATATCATTGTCTCCTTATGGAGATGGATATTTATGTGAGATTGCTACTTAGATAGTATTGACCTAGACAACGTTCTACCGACGATGCTGTGTCGTAGGCTGGACGTACCCACGTACATGTGCCCCTATATCCGGTGCAGGTCATGACAGAGGCGGTGCAAATAGCATCACTCCAATATATCCATGCACTTCCAAATGCTTGTGAAACCTTGGGATCTAGATCCTCTCTTCTACATAAATATGTATTGTTCATTCCCCTTTACTATTATCATCTGTCACCCTGAGATCATTAAATTCTCAATCTTGAGTTAATATGTGAGATTAAGGGTCTGCTTGGATTGAGGGAAAAAATTAAGCCGGGTTAAGTAGGGTTAAGTAAGGTAAAATTAAATGGAAGGAGAGAGTTGGGTGTGTTTAATATATAACTCTTGCTTGGATTGTGGTGTGTTTAATATATAACCCTCTACTGATTTGGAGGATATAGAAAAATGGACAAAAAAGGGTAAAACAAACCCCCACTTGACCCTCTATTACTCTCTCTCCTAAACTCTCACCAAACCAAGCATCTCAATTCAAGCAGATCCTAAATATCTCATTATATTAACATAATCGCAAGTTTTTATTGGCACATTTAAATTGTTTATGTTTTTTTTAATGGTTCTTAGTATATCTCTTATGAATATCAAGATCAACGGTATCACTAGTATGGACGGATAAATTTGATGAAGTAATAATTTCATCTTTGCTATGTGATAAATATAAGTATTTTTTTTTCCTTTGTATGACTTTTGCATCTTTACTGAGTGGTCTTTTTCGTTCAAATTTTCCAAGAAAGAAACCCCCAGTCATTATCAACGTCGGTATTGGAACGATATGCTAAACCGTATTGGTATCGACTATATCATATTGGTATATACTGCAAACTATTATATACTGCAAACTATTGTTATTTTCCTTCTGTTTCCTCAAGTTCTCTATCATTTTAATTTATTATGAAAACATATAATTTCATCGTGTAGAAGTACAAATCCTATTCATCACTAAATAGGAATTCTACAATGTTCATTTTTGAAAGCAAAGAAAGTTGACTTTTAGCTTTAGCTTGAACTTGATGATCAAATTGATGAAACTTGGAAATATGTTGGTCATATATTCTATGTTTTGAATCTTAACGTTCTTGTAGTCCCTGACAACAGAAACAATGAGCACTAATTGTGCAAAAAAGATTATGTTGTTTCTAAAAAACACTAATCTCAGCGGTGGCTGAAATAAAATACTTTCAGGTCAGAATGGATATGGTGAAGAGCAAACGATCTGAAACGTTGTAGGAATCTAGGAACAATATTCTATTAATCGTTTAATACTTCCATCGATCAAATTAGCTCATTATATCAGTGATCCTCTCTCAGCTCCTTTTACTTCATATTTTCTCTTATGCCGCCAGCTTTGATATTTAAGTTCAGTAATTCACTCTCTTTTCTTTGTTCTTGTAGTTATCACGCTTCAAAATTCCAAACCTATGTAAATGCAAATTAACCATAATTAAACATAATCAATTCAAGATGAAAATGCATGGAATACATAATACGCTTGAAAATGCATGGAATACATAATGCGTCACACTTACTTCTAATCAATTCAAGATGAAAATGCATGGAATACATAATATGAAAATGCATGGGAATACATAATGCGTCACACTAGCTTATTCGTTCTTCTTTGCTTGCACAAGTACTTGACTGGATTTGAAAAGAAATATGAAATGCAGAGACTAAATAAAGAGACCGATCACATAAACCTATGAATGCAAATAACTCTGGGCATTGTCCTTGAAGAATTATCTGCCCTTACCCATATTTGAACCATTCCAGCAGAACTTCCTCGATTTCATCCTCAGTTGGTTTATCATCCTCTTTCTTCTTCTTCTTCTCTTCTTCCACCTGAGCATCAGTAGTTGCTCTATCCTCATCTTTCTTCTCTTCTTCCTCCATCTGAGCATCAGTTGCCGGAAAGCCGCCGCCACCATGGTGCTGCATCTGCCCTCCTCCTTCACCTTGTTGTTCACCGACATTGCCCGTGCCCGTGCCCGTGCCCGTGCCCGTGCCGACCACCACCGGTGGAACATAATAGCTACTACTTCCATCATTGACGAAGGGCGGGAAAGAGCTCGACTGGCCGGGGTGATTCTGATCCAAGAAAACTCCCTTCTGCCTCAAATCCATCGGAGGAGGATCAGTGAGAGGCAATTGGTTTTGATCAAGCACGATGTAATGGTTAAATAATTCTGTGATCTGCTGGTTCTCCTCGGCCACCGCCCTGGGCGGAGGCATTTGAATCCCTCCTCCTCCTCCGCCCGTTGGCAAGCCTCTTCGCCCGAAGATGCAGGCGTAGGTATGAGTGTTCCTCGCGGCCTCGTCGGCGAACCCGTTGGAATAGTGGTGGCGAGGGCAGCCGGCGTTCGGGCAAACGAAGACGGGACCGCGTTGAGTCATGAACTCCTCTAGCTCTTGCTGATATTCCTCCTCTTGATGAAGTTGAAGCCTAGCTCTGTACGTCCTTTCCTCCTGAGCGAGCACCGTCGCCCACAGCTCGCACTCTTTCGCGGTGATCCGGTTCTGGATGCACTTCGACTGCATAATGGTCCGACGGATGTTCTTGTCGGGCTTCGGCAGCAGGTGCCGGATGACAGCGATGAGCACCGCCACCTTCCACATCTTCTTCAGGTCGTGCGGCTTCTTGTACGGAGGGGCGCCTTTCCTGGTCGGGAACCCGAGCCCGACCCACCAGTCCTCCCTCGTCGTGGGCCACCACGGCGGATGGAGGCCCCTGTCGAGGGGGAAGTGCCGCTGCGGAGGCTCGCACTGCTGCATCAGCGCGGAGAGGAGGGAGCCGAGGGTCCGGTCGTGGAGCTCGTGGAGGGTCTTGACCACGTTGACGTCGGGCTGCCCCAGCGCTAGGCTGTCGCGGATGTCGCTGTGGAACCTGGCCACGGCCGCCGGGGCGCTGCGGTCGAACCGCACCATGTCGTTCCACCAGCGGTACAGGTTGTTGGACGCGCCGGTGATGGGCTCCCCGCGCTCCGGGATGATCCCGTACACGAAAGCTTTGGCGTTGCTGGAACATATGGAGTTGAGCATCTGGTTAAGGAGCTCCTCTTCATACCGCGGCATCGGAAGGTTCCGCGGGCTCCTCCTCAGCGTCTGCAGCGTCATCGTGTCCCTCCGTATGCGCTCCAGGAGCTCCGTCTCGCTCAGGCCATCGACGGTCGGTGGCGGTAGTTCGTTGTCGACGCGATCGTCGTCGTCGGAAGACGCATCATTCTGCATGTTATCTTCATCTCGAGGTCCTTGTTGCCCATCCATTTCGCACTGCATAATCAGAAAATTCAAACAAAGAAGGAACCAATATCAAGAATATCAAGAAAGCTTAGGGATTTCCGAACAAGGAGACATTACCGGAGGATCAAATTGCTCTAATACCACTGTGTCAATTCCGAGAAACTTTTATATATGGAACCACTATATTTTGTAAATTGAGCACAATAACAACATGGAATATATACCTAAATATAATCCGTATATATTAGTTATTGAGTAACAAGAAATATGAATATGAAGATATAAGGAACCGAAGATCACAGTACAGTGGAAAATGACTAGAGAGACAGTACTATATGCACGTCACTTGCGCGCGCGAAATTAAGTGTACTGTGGCCAACACATTCCTTCAGAAGAATAGTGTCAGAACTGGATCTAGTCATCATGGAAATGAAGAGTATATTCAAAATGAAAACCCTAAACTACATTTGGCGAAACTGGAACTAATCATGGAAAACCTAAAATATATACTGCTTCTTACTTAAAGAGAGTAGAAAGAGATCACAAACCTTAACTATAGGAAAAGATACTAATTTCCCGTGCTCTCTTTCTCTCTCTCTCAATTTGTGTGAGAAATTTGTGCGGGAACGTATGGGTTTAAAAGGACGTCCAAAGGTTGCTTCCAAGTCCCAACTGGCGCGCCCGTACTGTTTACACAGACAGACGTGTCTCTCCGATGTTTTTCTTCTATTTTTCAGATCGTGTCTCCACATATCTTTCTTTTTGGGATTTATGCAAAGTTACATTTATAATGTTTTATTATTGTCAAACAAAATATAAAAAATAAAAAAATCTTTGCGAATGAAGTGGGATATCGTTTTCAATAATATTGGAATAGGCATTATCGGTTTTACTAGTAATAATGCTAAAGTCAAGTAAGGAGAGCTAGAAAAAAAATTTAGGAGGGACAAATATGAATTTTTTTATAAATATTTAGATAATCTACACAGGATTTAAACTATGGAATTTTTTCTTCTATGTCCAACTCCCTCTACCAATTGAGCTAAGCTTGCTACTTACACACTAGTAAAATAATTTGTATTTGTTTAAGTCCGGGCTACAATCCGGACCAGCCCACCTGAAGCTCCGCCAGTGTGCTAAGTGACTTCAAAATATGACCACATGATCTGATAACATGTTGATAACATTAGCATAATTTTTTTATAAAAGATAATAAAATTTAATTAAATTACATATAAGATAATAACTTAGAGGAATTATAATAAAAAGTAAGAGTCACCAATGTTATTGGTGCGGTATAAGTGCATGAACTCAGAGTCACCAATGTTATTGGTGCGGTATGAGTGCATGCATTCATATCTCCAAAACGTCAGTCTAGTGGCGACATAGCTGTTGAGATTTTTTTTTTAAAGGGGGTATTTTCATGTCGCCATTAGCATTAACGGTTTGGCGACTTGTTATTTTACTTAATTTCTTAACTTATTAACTTATACGAAATTTAATTTAATTTAATTATTTTTCATAAAAAAATTTGTAACTTTAATGTGGTATTCCCACACAATACCACACAACACATAAGCTGTCACATCATGTACTCAGCAAAATGTGATCAAATATTGGTGTCCTCCTAGCATTGTTCTTTTAGTAAATACAATAAAATATATTAACATGTCTATACTTTCATGTGTGATATGGCCTGGTCGTGTTGAACTGGGCCCAAAATTAATCGAGTTTGACAGGGTCTGGTCCGAGCTGGTCCATACTGGTCTAGATAAGTGGACCGGTCCAAGACGGCTCATTGCTAAACCCCAAACCCAACACGGCCCATAATCACACCTAAGCCGGGCTGGGCAAGAACTGCTTGGGTCCATTCGAGTGCGGTCTGGCCTAATTAAAAAAATTAGAATTGGTTGGGCTTTAGGCTTTGACTATATAAAAAATTGTGTAAAAGAAAAACATTTCATAAATTTTTTAAAAAACTTTAATAATTTTATTTATTTGACATATTTATTTATTTAGAAAAGATGAAAGAGTGAAAATACAAATTTTATCTTCAATTTGATCTTCAGCCTTCATATCTAAGCTATTTTTTGAATCTTTCTTTCGATATCTTCAAATCAATTTTAGCTCTTAGATTTGCTTGGCCTGGCAGGTAAATGCGCGATTTCACACTTGAATTGATAGATTGGGGGTGTTGGAGAGAATTTAATATTACTCTGCAAGACTTCGCGGCTTCACGCTTCAGCTCATGTAGCGTCATCTATAGTATTAAAAGTCTAGTTCATTAACATTGATACTTTTATCTCTTAAGTGTTGAGTTTATTTTTTTCTATGAATCTAATCTTAAATACAAACATAGACTTCCAAAATATCTAGTAGCATCCTAGTTCTCTTGTTTCTTAGCATTTTTGAACATACATTAAAATAAGATTCCAATGCTACCATGGATATCAGGGTCATTAGAAGATCATTTGCCAAAAAAGTAGTGAATCCCCCTATTAAGTTTTGTGTGCTTTCCACCAATATAAAATTGAAAGATGTAATCTAGAATAATCGTCTTCTTTATCATAGGAGTTTAAATATAAGAAATTTTTTTTAGGCGGGAATAATATTTTTATTTCTTCAATTGTAGTATACTCTTAGCATGAGATAACTTGCTCTCAAACAATATAGAAGAGATATATCATGCCAATATTTTAGAAATTTTACTTCCATTTTAGTAACGACTAATCAAAACCAGCCATATGCGTATATTTTGTAAATAATTGAGAAATACTAATAATCTTTCTTAAATACATATAATATTGTAAAAAAATCTTAAAATTTTGAAAGTTAAAGTAGCAGCCAACCTATGATTCTAAGTTAATTGGTAATCACTACTTGAAGCTGTATTAATATAATATGTAATAATATATTTATATTTAATACATAATCTCAACATCAAATATGTCAAATTATATATATATATATATATTATATATATATATATATATATATATATATATATATATATATATATATATATGTGTGTGTGTGTGTGTGTGTGTGTGTGTGTGTGTGTGTGTGGGGGGGGGGGGGGGGGGGGGGTGTTAATCTTTAACAAATCTTCTAAATTTTAAACCATATTATATATAATGTGTTAAATTCTTGTTGCATACTTGGTAGAGTGTTCAAACTAATTAGACATGTTCTAATAATTTTTAAACTCACTAGAAAAAAAATGAAGACATTAATTCTTGTGTAATTAAACTAAAAACATGACAAGCACATGTTACATAAAAGTCATCCTTCTAGTATAAGTAGAAATTGGAAATTCAAGTTATTGATATCAGAAGTATTATCACTAACATTATCAAAAAAAATTTAAGTATATGTTTATGTAAAACTTGTAAACATGGATCCGTAGAATGAATTGACAGTATACAAAAATTCCAACGACCTTAAACAAAAAAAAACCATGTTTGTAAAATTTATTTGCATCTAATAAAGTGTGGTTATACAAAAAAAAAAAATGATAATTTTGTTTACTAGTTCAAATATCTAATGTTAAAGAAAATTTACTGCTATTTTTAAAATTTTGATTCAAAGCTGTTTTTTTTCTTTTCTTTTTGAATTATTTTAACAGCTCTAGTAGTCAATTTAGAAACTTTTGTAAAATAAGGATTTAGTGTATTACTTGCATATATTCATAATATAGTTCACTCTCACCAAATGTGAAAGATTGTTCATCATATTTTGTTAAGTTGATTTTCTTACGAGCAGACGAATAAGTATATGTTCCTAATGAAGTCCAAGTGTGTTTGTCTAGCATCAATTGTGTCCTTACCATAACAATTTTTATAGTGCTTGTTTAAATTTTCCGTGTCTTCAATTTTTATTTATTTATATATGTTTTTGTATATATTACATTGTGTAACTCTATGTATTGGTTTTTGTATGTTGGGATCTAAGACTTTCTCAACTTGATGGATCATTTATGACATATAATTTAGTAAAATAATCTCAATAAATTGATCATGTTCTACTTGGAACAGAACTATTAATACTTCTATTTATTGGAGGTGACATTTGGGTTGATAGTGGTTTGTTTTCAATAGGATTAGCATAATAATTATTACCAAAAGTATTATAAATATTGGAAAAATGTTCCGAAAGACTATCAGTGTTTATTAGAACTAGTAGCACCATTAGACTCCATCATATATTTCAAAAAAATTATAATAAAGAAAATTAATCAATTTAAAATATAAAAATTAACTACTTAGATAATATAATATAATATAACATAAAAATATCTTAACTTGATTTTCTCAAAAGTCGGATTAGATCAATTATTGCATCTTTGTGGTGGTCTTTCAAGTTGAAGCCTACAAAATCTAAATTTTTTTTTTAACTCTTGCAATTTTTGTACTTATGTCTCCAAAAAGTAGCTAATTTACCGAATAGAATATAAATAAGATTGAGAAGAGATGAAAGAAATTTTTTTTTTAGTAAATTTAGATAAATTAGATCCTATTTACAAAAAAATTATTTTGATGTCAAATGACCATAAATATTCTTATAATATAGAGCTTAAAAGAGTATTTTGATTATTTTAACAAAATGAACAAAATGTCTATTATTAACGTTCGGAAATGGTTAAATAATAAACATATTTTGGTAAAAATATATTCCCATAAAAGACTATATTACCCTTAAATATGGTTGTTGGGATTTTTTAGAAGAAAAAAAACCCGCCAATATTTTTGCAAAGATAACACATGTTACTTTGTTCATATAGTTTGATGAATAAAGTATAACTTCAATTTCATATTTTATTTTTATTGGACAAACGTCTTACTGACTAATGACTATATATATATTCTTTTAATTTTAAACCGATGTCCATGTTTGACTAAACTAGAATGTGAATCAGAATAAATGTCTAGTCAATAATAATAAATTAACAAAGAAAATTAAGTTCAAATATTAGAGGGTTATGATTCTGATAGGTTATTCTTATGGAATATAGTTTGGAGACAAAAGTACATAAAACTTGTATATCCATACAGTTCTACTCAAGATTAAAATTTCTACTCAAGACTAAAATTTAGGACCAGACCTACATGAAAACTACTGTGACTCAAGTTCCACTAAAGTACATAACCTTTTATATCCATACCGAACTCAACTGACTATTGTGGTTAGTGAGAAGATATATAATTTTTTTGGCTAGACGAATGGTCTCGAAATTAAATCGCAGAAAAGATGTGGAACAATGGACCCAAATAACATGCAACGCAGCATGCACAAAGTCCCATACGTATCGTCGGACATCTTAAAAAAAAAAAAACCCTCAAGGCTAAAATTTAGGAGCGGACCTACATGAAACCCATTGTGACTCAAATTCCAATTGGATAAAAAAAAATATTATACAAACTTTTTATTATTATTTTATTAAAAATACAAATAAATATGGATTCCACTAATTAAATCATTATAAAGTAGTTGTCTAATTGGTAATTTAATTCTTAAAATTTATTTTATTGGAGGTATCAACTGGTTCAACTCATATCAAATGTATTTTACAATTACTAATATCGAGCATGTGCATTGCACACACATAGCAATATTTGTTGAAAGATAATTTAAATTAGAATTTAGTATATATATAGATATCGTTGTCATATGGGATTGAACCAAATTGCACACAAGGGGACTACTACAGTTATGGACATCGGTGATGTGTACTTGACAACAGAACGTTGTGAGAAGTCCATTCTCAAGGGTGTGCGACAACCATCATCTGTCAGCCTCCCTATCGAAACCAAGTTGTAGCACAAACTCAGTATATATTGTACAGCCTTGAGACCAAGTTCTGTTGTCAAGTGCACATCACCAATGATCATAATTGCACCCGTCCCTTTGTTGTCCATCTTCACACGTCCAAACATGCCGCCCTGTATGAAGTAAAGATCATCCTATGTCACTACTAAAATTTGTCCAATTAGCGACGTCCTTAGCGACGTCAGAGTAAAACATCCTTAGATATCGTTGTCATATGGGATTGAACCAAATTGCACACAAGGGGACTACTACAGTTATGGGCCTCGGTGATGTGTACTTGACAACGGAGCGTGGTGAGAAGTCCATTCTCAAGGGTGTGCGACAACCATCATCTGTCAGCCTCCCTACCAAAACCAAGTTGTAGCACAAACTCAGTACATATTGCACAGCCTTGAGACCAAGTTCTGTTGTCAAGTGCACATCACTGATGACCATAACTGCACCCGTCCCTTTATTGTCCATCATCACACGTCCAAACATGCCGCCCTGTATAAAGTGAAGATCATCCTATGTCACTACTAAAATTTGTCCAATTAGCGACGTCCTTAGCGACGTCAGAGTAAAACGTCGCCAATTCCTAAGAATTTAGCGAATCCATTTAAAAACGTTGTAAAACATCATTAGTGGCGACGTTCAGCGTCATCCAGAGACTATCATTATTATTATGGAAATAGACGTCGGTAATAGTCGCTGAACATCGCTAATATTTTAATTACAACGATGTATTTAGCGACATTGTAACAATTACGTCACAATATATTAAAAAATAGCGACGTTTAGCGACTCCTACTTTATACGTCACTAAATTGTTTAATATAGGGTTCTAATTTTTTATTTCCCTTGTTCGTTTTCATTCACAAAATTTTGAAACCCTGCAACCCCTCCGGCTCCGTGACCCCCTCCGGCGCTCCGGCCCCCGTCCCCAATGCCGTGCTCCCCCCGGCTCTCCCCCTCTTTGCTCCACCTCCCCCCTTTGACTCCCCCCTGTGCTTCGGCTCTCTCCCCTTTGTGCTCCGGCTCCCCCCCTCTGTGCTCCGGCTCCCCCCTGTGTTCCGACTCTCCCTCTGCCTTCGGCTCTCCGATCAGTCAGCCCCCCTCCTCGGTCAGGTAAACCATAACCCTAATTCTCATGACACCGATACGGACACTCACAGATATTTTAAAATAGACACAAACACACACACCATAATTATTCTGACATTGGCACAGACACACTAACACTAACATGGAGTGTGTGTGTGTATGAAATGACTGGTGCCTTATAGACTATTCGAAATGATATTGTTATGGACACACTAACACTAACACTAATACTGACACGGACACACTACAATGGGAGGTGAAGGCCTATGGGTGATATGCTTGTGCTAGAAATTAGGGTTTGTGAACTTAAGAATTGCATGCATGTGTTTAACACTAACACTGACACTTACACTGACACTAATTGCATGTGTGTATTTAACTTAATTGATAAATGATTGGTGTGACCATCCTAAATAGGGTTTCTATATATGTATCGGGAAATCAAGTCAGAGATTTTACTTATTTATTAATGTAATATGCAAGATAAATTCATAGAGGGTATAAAACCTAACCATAACCCTAACCCTAACCCTAACCCTAACCCTATCTCTCTCTCTCTCTCACAGATACGGACATGATATTTGATAGTGGACATGACACATACACAGACATAGACATAGACACAACACGGGATACGACACAGACATATACACTGTAACGCTCCGCAACTGCACGGTGCGTACGCTGAGTCGGATTGAATAAAACAATAGCTGGTTACATTTGATTTGTTGAATTTTGGGAAGAAGTATTGATTGAGTTAGTTTCATGTGCAGATGGCTAGCAGAGTTCGATGGAATTCAGGTGTTCGTTCAGAGAAGTACTGAGATAGCTGGATTGGTGCGATAATGCCGTCTTTTTTAGTCCGATCGGTCGGATGATTTGGAGAGCACGGCCTGCTCGCACGGTCATACCAGTTGAGTAGATCACACTTTGTATCGGACCACGGGTTCAAGGGATTGGCCGTATCGGCATGACAAGATGCTTAACAGAATCAAACATTGTGAGTGGGCTCTATCCCTTCTCCTCTACTACTTCATGCCTAATAATATAGGATACACATAAAGGCTTGAACACTTGGACTGAAATATTGGGAATCACTACACTGAGGTGTGCATAGAGTGTACGTCGTTGCCTGGATAGGATTGTGGCTTGAATTGGTTTTCGTGTTGGATAGTTTGAGATAGAGTTGGAATGATACTTTGAGGCATTGGGAACATCGAGAATTCGGGCGAGCGAGCGTGCATCCGTGCACGAGTATCACTTGGGCACTTTGTCTTGCAAAGCGAGCAGTTGTGGTTCGAAACCGAACAACTGCATCGGCGAGGGCATTGTGCCACTGTTGGGGCATTGTGCCACGAGATTGTTCTGAGCGTGGGGTATTGCACCCAATTTGAAACACTGTGTTGAGAAGCGGCATTGTGCATATGGGATAACTTGAGATTGTGCCTTGGGCAATATGTTGGAAGAATGGTTATGGATATTTTGGTTGGATAATTGGTTGAACGAGTCTAGGATCGCTTGGTGGGGCAAGAATATTCGATCCTCTCGTCATACCTACTTGGTGTCTGCATGTCACGGACAACCTGTGTTGCACGGGATTTGGTCTCCTCGAACGGAAAGGTTCCGGGGCACCGGGACCGTTCGGCCATAGGGGAGACAACTTGGTAACGTGCCTCAGGCGCGGTGCCGGCGGTTTAATACGATTCATGTGGGTTTGCTACTTAGCGCTATTTCGAGTAGAACCGTATTTGATCAGTCCGATCAACGTCCTTTATGGCTTGGCCAGTGATTTTATATAGATAAGAGTTGGTTTGCTTTACTTTGGTTGGTTTGTGCTTCGTGTAGACGGGGCCACCTTGCCTCGGCAAGAGTGTGTACCTTGAGTTTTAGATTTTAAGTTTTGGTTGAGGATGGATATTGAGACTTGGATGATGGTTCGATATGTAATCGTGTTGCTTGGGCTTGAGTAGGACGGTTTGCATGTTAGTTTCCTTCGAGTTGGTATATATTTCTTGTCGATTGGATTGAGTTGAATGCTTGCATGCTTAAACTGCTTTACATCTTTCCTTAACATGTCATCCCTATGCCATAAAATGAATATATGATTCAACTAGAAAGATTACCATTTTAACTGTTTGTATTCACTATTTTACTTAGTGTCGGCTTAGACGAGTGGGTTATCCCGCTCACCAGTACGGCTGTATACTGACCCACGTTTGTGGGCATTATTTCAGGTACGCAGGTGTAGTGGCACTGCTTGAATATATGGGACATGATATTTGAACTGTAAGTACCTTTGTGGGCTTGAGAAAAGAGCAAGAGTATTTCATCGCCTTTGAGGCATTCGCCTTTGTGGCATTTTATTTGGACCCTATAGAGAGCTTTACTGCATATTACTCTGATGTGTGCTTGGTACACAATACTTGACTTTCGTTGCAACTTGGTCGTTTCGATGATAACTTTGGTGTTTGACAACATCGCCTTGTACGAGCGTAATTCCAGGCTCGTACGGCATCACGTCCCGATGATAACGATTGCCCTGCGGGAGAGCTGTAATGTGGTGATTCACGTTCAGCGGGGACTATTGAGCTTACGGAAGATTGGGGCGTGACAATTGGTATCAGAGCGCCTGGTTCATTTTCTCGGACTTGATCTTTCGTTTCATCACAAACTCTAAATAGCTTTCACGTATCGTCTAGCTCTTGGCTCTACTCAGTGCCGCATTGGATATTTTATGCAATAAGTCTATATATTGCTGGTTGTGGATGCATGTTGTTCTTGGTTGCGTTGCTTTTGTTGGTTTTCGTTAGATCGCTTAGCATCGTTAGGTGTTGTTGCATTCGTGCAGCAAGTTGGGTGGCGTTGTTGCATTTGTGCAACAAGTAGAGAGCTGTCGTTGAGTTGGCTTGGCTTGTCATTCGGGGAGTTTCTGATTGCATCAGTGGATCAGTTGGTTGGCAGACGAGATTGGTTATGCAGCATGTTGTGAGTAGAAGCATCGGATGAGAATAGATTGTTGCACGAGTTGCTCGTGTAACGATTGTGTTGGATAGAAGTTTGATTTTTGGCTGGGTATATCACATAGAGCATTGGTTGAGTAGTTTTAAGTTTGGCTTGGGAATATCAGGATTGTGTTGCATGAGTTACTTGTACAATAAATGTGTGGAACATTTGGGTATTGGGTTGGATTACTTGGAAGAGAGCTCGATGCACGGGTTGCTCGTATTGTGAAAGTATCAGACGATTTTGAGAATAGCTGGAAGCATTGAGAACGGGATATGGCAAGAGTTGCATCACGAGATTGATGGAAATAGTTGGATAATTTAGGCATTGGCTGAGTTACATGTCAGACTTGAGTTGGAGATGGCATGATCACGCGTAAGGGATGGCTAGCACGGATCTTGGATCAGTGTAAAGAAATTGTAATACAAGTAGTGGCTTGATTCAGAGTGGTATATGGGATACCACATAGTGAGCAAGGCATTGGAGTATTTTGGATAGACATCAATAGGAATTGCCTCAACGGACTCGGGTAACAGGAATATAAGTTGGTTGGTGCACGTCGATTGAGTTGGGAAGAATAAAAAATAGAGCAAGCAAATATTGAGCTGAGCAATCGAGAACGGACTTGTGCAAAGGGAAGTATCATTGAACTTGAGGGATGGACAAGATCGGAACAAGCTATGGGAATGAGTGTTTGAAAATTTAAAGGATTGAGGCGGACAAAGTATTTGAAACAAGTTGGGATTGAGCAGATGGAAAGCTGAATACCAGAGTTTGCTTGCACGATTTAGAAGTTTGGTAGAGCATTCATGAATGCAAAGAGAGAGAGAGAGAGAGTTGAGCATAAGAAACAAACAGTTGGGATACGCTTGAACAAGCGATGGGTGATTTGAAAGATAGCGAGCACGGACTACGATTTTGGACAGCACATTTGAGCTGTTGGTTGAGCAATGAAACACGACTTGGCTTGGAGGGGCAATGCGATAGATTTGAACGGGCTTGAAGGATTTTGGATATTGCTGCTCGAGAAGTCGACTCAGGTTTAGCGGAAGTGGAATTTTGGACAAAATGGTGCAACGATGGTAGACGAATTCTCCGGAAGACGTGAACGGATTGAGGCAACAACTGTAGGCAAGGATTATGGCGGACAAGACTTTTGAGGATAGCTAAACGTGGGAGCAACGTCGGAGCAAATCACTGTGCTGTTTGAGCAAGTTGGACGTGTACTGTGAAACACTGCAAACAGATAAGAATTTGGGAGCAAGTCTTTGGTTTTGGGAATTATTGCAATTGGTAGTGCGAGAAGACGAACATGGCAATTCGGAAAGATTTGATGGATTCAGGACAGAATGACGGATTGATGGAAGACGGTTTCAACGAACGCAGTTCTCGAATTATGGCTTGGATAGATAGCAAGACTCTAAGTGGTTAAGCGGCCTTTGGTTGACAGATTGTAAAGTGGTAGTGCATGAAGTTCTCGGATTCGGAAGTTCGCTCGGATAGAATGGTTGGATTACGGCTCAGATTTGCAGAGGTGATATAGCATGGTTCATAGTAACTGTCCATCATGATGACTTACAATTATCTAGCGTAGCTTCGGGACAGCTGACCCTAGCGACTTGACCGCCAAATCGGAGATGAATATTATAGACCCATAGAATGACCCTTGTGGTGGTACATTTGGGAATGCGTTGAGGGTGGATGTGAGTAGTGTGTGTTAGAGATTGGACTACTGACAAAGTGTTGGAATTGAGAGACCCTTGGGATAGCCTTCAGCTGAAGAAGCAGCCGAAAGATCGAAGCGATGGTGGGATTGGCCTAAGTCAACTGAAGAGATTCAGAGTCGCAGATTTTTGTAGATGATATCGCCTCTGACTCATCATGCCTCGGAAAGGAATATCATTCATATGAATTGACGACTGTGAAACTAGCTCGTGAAGTTAAAGCAGCGGCTCGTTCAGATCAAATCCTTGCGAATACTGGAAGGGACAAATTTGTCTCAGATTTACAAGATGCATTGGAACTTAGTCTGGGAAGTGTGCTCGTTCGGAAGGCAAAGGTGATATCCTATGCTTTGAGGCAGTGGAAGCAGCACGAAGAACTATTCCATGCACAACCTAGGAATTATGGCGAGTGTGTCCATGTTAAAATCGTGGCGACACTATCCATTTTGTGTGGCGGCGAGATCTTCGTGGATCACACGAACCTCAATATAGATGTTCACCCAGTGAGATATTGAGATTTGATGGAAGAGGTGTTTGGTTGAACTGATCTAAGCAAAGTTGATATTTGGGTAAGTCGCCTAGCTGGGGTAGTATCAGTTGAGATGATCGTTCGGCGTATGAGATATATTTGGAGATGTTGCTTGTGCGGATTCAAAGATAGTTGGATGGATTGAGTTGGAACATGAACTGATTGAGTTGGTAAAAAATTATCATAGTTAAGACTAGTGCTCAAGCGAATATGTTGGAATGGAAATCAGGATTGGTTTGATTGGGAGTAAAGCAAATAGATGCCTCGGACATAAAGATACCCTTATAACTTGTTCAAATTTACTATCATAAGGCTCGGCTGAAATGCATGTATTTTAGGGATGCCTTAAATATGTGTACGATTCAAAACTAAGCGATACGAGGAATTCGTATTGAGCTGCAAGGAGGATGTAGGAATTCGGGAATTTGTACAAGCGTTCAGCAGAGCGAGATGCTGAGTCAGAATCATGAGTATGAGAGTTGCATAGAGCAGAGTTATGTATGGGACAGCGGCATATGATAGGAATGAGTACCAGCACGGTTCATGGACGAACCTGATTCTAATTGGTATATTATGTAACGCTCCGCAACTGCACGGTGCGTTACGCTGAGTCGGATTGAATAAAACAATAGCTGGTTACATTTGATTTGTTGGATTTTAGGAAAAAGTATTGATTGAGTTGATTTCATGTGCAGATGGCTAGCGGAGTTCGATAGGATTCAGGTGTTCGTTCAGAGCAGTACTGAGATAGCTGGATTGGTGCGATAATGTTGTCTTCCTTAGTCCGATCGGTCGAATGATTTGGTGAGCATGACCTGCTCGCATGGTCATACCAGTTGAGTAGATCGCACTTTGTATCGGACCACGGGTTCAAGGGATTGGCCGTATCGGCAGGACATGATGCTTAACGGAATAAAACATTATGATTGGGCTCTATCCCTTCTCCTCTTCTCCTTCATGCCTAATAATATGGGACACACGTAAAGGCTTGAACACTTGGACTGAAATATTGGGAATCACTACACTGAGGTGTGCATAGAGTGTACGTCGTTGCTTGGATAGGATTGTAGCTTGAATTGGTTCTCCCATTGGATAGTTTGAGATAGAGTTGGAATAATACTTTGAGGCATTGGGAACATCGAGAATTCGGACGAGCGAGCGTGCATCCGTGCACGAGTATCACTTGGGCGCTTTGTCTTGCAAAGCGAGCAGTTGTGGTTCGAAACCGAACAACTGCATCGGTGAGGACATTGTGCCACTGTTGGGGCATTGTGCCATGGGATTGTTCTGAGCGTGGGGTATTGCACCCAATTTCAAACACTGTATTGAGAAGCGGCATTGTGCCTATGGGATAACTTAAGATTGTGCCTTGGGCAATATGTTGGAAGAATGGTTATTGATGTTTTGGTTGGATAATTGGATGAACGAGTCTAGGATCGCTTGGTGGGGCGAGAATATTCGATCCTCTCGTCATACCAACTTGGTGTCTGCATGTCACAGACAACCTGTGTTGCACGGGGTTTGGTCTCCTCGAACGGGAAGGCTTCGGGGCACCGGGACCGTTCGGCCATGGGGGAGATACCTTGGTAATGTGCCTCGGGCGCGGTGTCGGCTGTTTAATACGATTCAGGCGGGTTCGCTACTTAGCGCTATTTCGAGTAGAACCGCATTTGATCAGTCCGATCAACGTCCTTTATGGCTTGGCCAGTGACTTCATATAGATAAGAGTTGGTTTACTTTACTTTGGTTGGTTTGTGCTTTGTATAGGCGCAGCCACCTTGCCTCGGCAAGAGTGTGCACCTTGAGTTTTGGATTTTAAGTTTTGGTTGAGAATGGATATTGAGGCCTGGATGATGGTTCGATATGTAATCGTGTTTCTTGGGCTTGAGTAGGATGGTTTGCATGCTAGTTTCCTTCGAGTTGGTTATATATTTCTTGTTGATTGGATTGAGTTGAATGCTTGCATGCTTAAACTGCTTTATAGCTTTTCTTAACATGTCATCCCTATGCCATGGAATGAATCTAGGATTCAACTAGAAAGATCACCATTTTACCTGTTTGTATTTACTATTTTACTTAGTGTCGGCTTGGACGAGTGGGTTACCCTGCTCACCAGTACGGCTGTGTACTGACCCATGTTTGTGGACATTATTTCAGGTACGCAGGTGTAGTGGCACTGCTTGGATATACGGAACATGATGTATGAACTGTAAGTACCTTTGTGGGCTTGAGAAAAGAGCAAGAGTATTTCATCGCCTTTGAGGCATTCGCCTTTGTGGCATTTCATTTGGACCCTATAGAGAGCTTCGCTGCGTATTACTCTGATGTGTGCTTGGTACATAATACTTGACTTTCGTTGTAACTTGGTTATTTCGATGATAACTTTGGTGTTTTACAACATCGCCTTGTACGAGCGCAATTCCAGGCTCGTACGGCATCATGTCCCGATGAGAACGATTCTCCTGCGGGAGAGCTGCAACGTAGTGATTCACGTTCAGCGGGGACTATTGAGCTTGTGGGAGATTGGGGCATGACACACACTGACACGATATATTATTGACATGACACGAGATATGACACAGACCCTAACCCTAACCCTATCTCTCTTCACTGACACGACACAGGACATGACACAGACCCTAACCCAAAGTTGAGACACGACACAGACCCTAACCCTATCTGAGTTAATTAGATGCACTCTTGAGTATCAAGTGAGGTATTGTGCAGTGCACACTTGTGCACAGTGAAATAAGGGTGTGTATGTGTGTGGATATCTCGGTGCTGTGAACACTAACCCTATCCTAATACTAACTCGGCCACACACACACACACACACATGAGGACACTAACCCAAACTCGGACACGCGGACACACTAACACTGTCACTACTCCATTTCCAGAGCAGGGTATTTTTTTATTTTAATTTGGTTAATTGTGTATTTATTATAAATATTTGTATTAATATTTAATTGTTGATTGTATTATTTTTTATTGGTTATTTTAGTATTTTGGCTAGCCTGGACCCATGTCAGACCCTAGTGGACCCATGCCAGATCCAACCAACACCCTTGTTAGACTTATTTCTTGGCTTAGAATAGTTATATATATATTTTATTTAGTTAGTTGGAGTGATTAGGAATTTATTAGAGTGCATTTGAAAATCCCAAACCCAAATCCCAAGTAGGATGACTTGAATTAGGGGCTTTTTATTCATTTAACTAACCCAACCCTAAACCTATTTCCTAATCCCCCCTTGGCCGAATATGACCAGACCCCCCCTCCTCCTCCTCCTCCTCCTCCTCCTCCTCCTTCTTCTTCTTCTTCTTCTTCTTCTTCTTCTTCTTCACTCTTCTCCACTCTTTCTTCTTCTTTCTTCTTCTAATTCCTACAACTTCAAGTAAGAAAATCATTCTTCTTCTCTTCCTTCTTCTATTTATTTTATTTGTGTTAACCCTAACCCTTTTCTTTTCCCTAACCTAGGTGGGTAGAGCTTAGATTTGGTGTTGGAGTTTGGATTGGAAGCTTGGTGTGGTGAATTTGGGGCTTTTTGGAGACTTTGGCTTGGGATTCCAACTCTCGAGAGGTAAGCCTTGATTTTTCTCCTTGTGATTACTCTAATATAGTGTAATTAGTAGTTTAGAACCTTCCTAGACCTTAGGGCTACCCGTGGGAGGAAGTTGGAGCTTATTTGGAGGCGTTTGGAGACTTTGACATTAGGTTTTGTGTCAATTTCGGGTAAAATATGAGATTGGCCCAATTTTTGGTGTTGCCCTAGATTAGACGGACTAGGTAGACGTGCTCGGATGTCTTGAGGGTTAGTACGTGTCTCCGTTCGGACACGTGAAGTTATGTCGCAGAGATTTGGGCGTTTCGGGCGATTTAGGGGTTTTCGTCATCGTAGGTTCTATGTACATGCGCATTTTTGCCACGGACCTAGAATCGACGAGTTAGTATTTTTTCTAGGATCTAGACATTGATTATAACCCGTGGGTAAATTTTGGGCCAATTTTGAGTAGGTTTGGTGTGCGTTTCAGGAGGTTTTGCGAACCGCACACCACGTGTTTGTCGAAATGACCGAACGGCCATTTCGACTTAGTTCTTGGTTTCGGGCTTGTGCGCATCTTGGGTTAGCTTCGAGGAGTGTGTGCTAGAATTCTTGGGTTATATTTTATATATTTATAGTTATTTATAGGTGTAGGGGTCGTTGGGCATGCGTTGGTGGGGTGTTGTGTGTTGTGTTTATATATGTATATATATGAGTATATATATAAATTTGTGTGTGTGTTTCTATATATATATATATGTGAGTGTATATATATATATTTGTGTGTGTGAGTGTGAGTGAGTGTTTGTGTATAGGTGTGAGTGTGTAGTGTAGTGTGAGTGTTTGTGTGTGTTTGAGAGGTGTGTGAGTGTGTTTGTATGTATATATATATATATATATATATATATATATATATATAGTGTGAGTGTTTGTGTGTGTTTGAGAGGTGTGTGATTGTGTTTGTATATATATATATATATATATATATATATATATATATGTTTGCGTATATATGTTTGTATATATATATATATGTACACACTTAGTTTGTGTGTGCTTGTGTGTTTGTGTGTTTGTGTGTGTGGTGTGTCGAGAGCAGGGAGGCGGCAGCCAGCGCGCTGCAGCACAGCGCACTGCAGCAGCAGCACCCAGCGTACTGTGCAGCAGCAGCTTGCAGGCGCAGCAGTGCCGCGGCAGCAGCGGCAGCGTGCTGCAGCAGCAGCTGCCAACATCAGCAGCAACAGCTGCCAGCAGCAGCAGCAGCAGCGCGTTCGCGGTGCGGTTAACTTCCCCCTCCCCTTCTTTATATATATGTATGTATATATATAGATGTATATATATATACTTATATAGATAGATAGATACATAGATAAGTATAGATAGATATATATATCTATGAGTATAGAGATATATATACATATATGTGTATGTGTAGGTATGGATATATATATATATATATATATATATATATATATATATATATATATATATATATATATATATATATATATATATATATATATATATAGGTAGATATGTATATGTGTTATATATATATATATATATATATATATATATATATATATATATATATATATATATATATATATATATATATGTTTGCTTAGATATATAGCTAGGTATATGTATTTATTGGTAGTTTATCTAGTTAGTTAGTGGGAAGTAAGGTAGGTATCTCGATACCTCGAGATACCTAAGGTATTGAGGGTAGTAAGGTAAGAGAGGTAAGATATTAAGGTAGCCTAATACTAGGTTATATATATATATATATATATATATATATATATATATATATATATATATATATATATATAGCTAAGTTACCTAGAATTAGAGGGTAAGGTATGTCAATACCTTGAGATACCAAGGTATTGAGATAAGATTGGGTATCGGGAATGAGGTATTTGTCTATGCACTAGGTTATATATATATATATATATATATATATATATATATATATATATATATATATATATATATATATATATATATATATATATATATATATATAGATATATGTTATATATATATATTAGTATTGAGCATCGGGGCAAGGTATTGAGTTTTAGCGTAGGATTAAGGTTAGAGATGCTTTTATATATATAATTGTATATATTTATACGTGCTGGTATATATTTTAGAGGGTATAGACGGGGTATATAGTGTAGGTTGAGGTATCAGATACCGAGGGTATCCGGGTATCTCAAGGAGGCAAGTTTGAGGGTTTATTAGCTTAATGACCTAGTTTTGACCAAGAATTTTAGGGGCACCCTAGTTTGACCTAGAGTTGACCATAGTTGACCCGGTTGACCGCCAAAGTCAACTTTTGACCTAGTTTTGACCTAGAGTTGACTTTTTGGACCCATAGTTGACTTTTTGACCCAGATTTTACCGGTTTGACCTGGAACGACCCTAGAAGCTTATTTTTAGTTATTTTATATCTGTTTAACTCATTAGAACTATGTTTAACCTTGTTTTTCGTAATTGGTCCTTGCGACACCAGTTCGGATCGTTAGTTGCTCAGGACGTCAGGCGAGTACATTCTCTGATAGTTTTCATTATCTGATGATTATTATGATTCAGCTTCTAGTATAGTATCATCTAATTTTCTGGCATGACACGGACTAGTATTTCTGGATTTATTTACTTGCGACACGTATATTTTAAGTTTCTGGCCTCTATTCTGGAATCACCTACTGGCATCACTACAGGCATCACTACATGCATCACTCATATTTCTGGCTGGACTCATACTTGATTTACGTATCGGGTCTTGGATTCACTTGTACTAGTCGTGGCGGGGAAATACTCGAGTAGACATGTAAACATTCCTAACTGGAATCACTGAAATCATCCCCTCTGGTCTAATCTGGAATGATACCATCCGCGTACCCAGTGCGCGGTGAGCCGTACTTACCCCTAGCCGTTTACATGTCGAAACAGGTATTTCAAAGACACGAGTTCATTTTTTCTAGTCTGGACTCTCTTGCATTTCTTACTGGTCTCACTTATAGTTTCTGGACTTGACTCATTACATGTATTCTTGCTGGACTCACTACACGTTCTTGCGCACATACTTGATCTTAGTTTAGATTTCTTGTATCTTGCAGTTATTACTATCTTGGTTCTGATATTCATGCATCTTTACCTTTATGCACCAGTGATATGTATATTTCCTTGTTTTATACTTTATTTCCTTCACCTTATTACTTGCTACAACTGTTTTATAGTTTTTATCATTTAATTAGAACTGCTGTTAGAGGTGTACTTGCTCCAGTCCTGACTGGACATACTTTTTCCAGAGGATCCGGAGGATTGGTGTCCGATATTTTATGGACCTCAGCCTGTCGATGGTACAGACAGGGACCCCCTAGTTCAGGAGTAATTTTCGGGTTGGTAGCCGGGAACACTAGGATCTCAGTTATTGTATTTATTAGCTTTTGGTACCGGATTTGTCTCCGGTTTTGGATTGAGACCTTGTATTATATTTAATTTAGGATATTGTATTATTATTATTGATGTTGTGGTTGTTTTAGTAGCAGTTGTTTAGACTTTGTAGTTGTTAGTCTTCTGTGTTATCTTATCGTGCTTAGATTCGTGATTGAGTATTATGTTATCATTATGATATTGCTCCTCCGTTTGGAGTTAAGATCTTGACAGGTATATATATATTAATTGTTTGAGATTGTTAGTAGACCTAGACAACGTTCTACCATCGATGCTGCGGCATAGACTGGACGTACCCACGACTCATGCCCAATTTTTTGGGTGCGGGTCGTGATACGTTTTTGGTGGCGGTCCTATGCAGGTCTCAATTCACAATTTATGCGATATCGTGGTAGTACAATGATTTAGTTGTACTGCTGCGAGCCTGATCTAGGATATAGGATGTAGGATGTAGGATGAGAGTGTACTCAATCACGGCTAGGAACAATTCTAATCTAATTATTCTGAAATTGCTTTCTTTTAAAATATTACTGTCCTTTTTTGATGATATCGTATCTTGCGCTGTATTGACTTCTTTTGATCTGTGTTCAGGATGCCTCCGAAGACACGATCCCATCGTACCGTTCCAGCAGCTACTACCGAGAGGTCTGCTATCTCTCGTCCAGCTCGTATTCAGGCAGCTGCTACCGCTTCTCTCACCACTCTTGCGCTTGAGGGAGCATCTGTTTCTCTCGGGGATCCTCCTCCACTTGTCGATCCGAGGACTACCCTAGTCGTTCCGGTGGTTCCTCCACCACCTCCTGCACCAGTAGATGCCGCACAGTTATTTATATTCTTCAGGGAGATGATGGACGCGCAGCACCGTCAGGTGGATGTAATGAGGCTGGGCATTGAGAATGCCCACCAGGTGGCCATGACAGCAGTGGACAGAGTGGCACAGATTCAGCCACAGGCAGATCAGGCACAATATCAGAGGCAGGGCAGCATCATTGACTTCCAGAGGATGCGGCCCAAGGAATTTTGGGGTACAGAGGGAATCCTGTACGGGGATAAATGGATAGAGCAGATTGAGGGAATTTTTTGGCTGGCACAGATTCCAGACAGCATGCAGATAGAGGCAGCGGGCAGTCAGATGTTCGACCTCACTTTGACGTGGTATCGTACTGATACGAGGATTGCGGCACCAGGGCTTACTTGGGAGGCTTTCAAGAGGCTTTTTAAGGAGAAGTTTTTTCCAGATGTGGCACTCAGTGCTTTGGAGAGCCAGTTCGAGGCACTCGTCCAAGGGAGCATGATGGTGGACGAGTACGCAGTGGAGTTCTGCCGTCTGGACAGATTTATAGAGGGCTTGAGTGAGGCAGCAAAGGCGAGGAAGTTTTGCAAGGGCTTGGTCATGGCGGTCAAGTCTTTGATTAGGAGCGACCGCGAGGTGACTTTCGAGCAGATAGTAGGAGATGCTCAGAGGGCAGAGGATGACTTGGAGCTCAAGTCCAAGAGAGGCAGGGATGATTCAGGTAGTGCGAGTGGTAGTGCGGGACCGGCTAAGCCTCCCTATGGGCAGAAGACAGCGCAGCATGGTCAGGATCAGAGAGTGCCCACTTGTGCCTACTGCAGGAAGGCATGACACACTTGGGATATTTGTAGGACGAGGCTGAAGGTATGTTTATTCTGTGGATCCGCTGCTCACCAGATGCGAGATTGCCTCACTGTACCTCTATTTGGTGGAGCACAAGATCGGAGAGTTGGAGCTAGGCCATGTGTGGCACAACATCATGTCCCGCACCAGCAGAAGGATATATCCCAGCAGGGCAGGGCTAATGCGTTGACGGTCGAGGAGGCCGATGCTACGGGTGTCGGGTTAGCAGGTCTGTCTCTTTGTTCTTCTTCCTGTCCTTTTCTATTTTTTGTGGTGTGCTTCATTAGTACCTGTTAGACTTTTTTTTGTGCCGTGGTAGATAGTGTAGTAACCCTGATTGAGACTGTGATAACACGACCAGTAGGACTATGATCTTGCATGTTGTTTAGGTAGAATTTCTTGACTGTGATTGTTGGGGGTTTGACCTAGAGGAAGTGCAATTGACTTTAAATTTCGAGTACAAAATTTTCTAAGGAGGATAGGCTTGTCACTACCCCATTTCTAGAGCAGGATATTTTTTATTATTTTAATTTGGTTAATTGTGTATTTATTATAAATATTTGTATTAATATTTAATTGTTGGTTGTATTATTTTTTATTGGTTGTTTTAGTGTTTTGGCTAGCCTGGACCCATGTCAGACCCTAGTGGACCCATGTCAGACCCAACCAACACCCTTGTTAGATTTATTTCTTGGCTTAGAATAGTTATATATATTTTATTTAGTTAGTTGGAGTGATTAGGAATTTATTAGAGTGCATTTGGAAATCCCAAACCCAAATCCCAAGTAGGATGACTTGAATTAGGGGCTTTTTATTCATTTCACTAACCCAACCCTAAACCTATTTCCTAATCCCCCCTTGGCTGAATATGACCAGACCCCCCTCCTTCTTCTTTATTTCTTCTTCTTCTTCTTCTTCTTCTTCTTCTTCTTCTTCTTCTCCACTCTTTCTTCTTCTTTCTTCTTCCAATTCCTACAACTTCAAGTAAGAACATCATTTTTCTTCTCTTCCTTCTTCTATTTCTTTTATTTGTGTTAACTCTAACCCTTTTATTTTCCCTAACTTAGGTGGTAGAGCTTAGATTTGGTGTTGGAGCTTGGATTGGAAGCTTGGAAGCTTGGTGTGGTAAATTTGGGGCTTTTTGGAGACTTTAGCTTGGAATTCCAACTCTCGAGAGGTAAACCCTAATTTTTATCCTTGTGATTACTCTAAGATAGTGTAATTAGTAGTTTAGAAGCTTCCTAGACCTTAGGGCAACCCGTGGGAGAAAGTTGGAGCTTGTTTGGAGGCGTTTGGAGACTTTGACATTGGGTTTTGTGTCAATTTTGGGTAAAATCCGAGATTTGCCCAATTTTTGGTGTTGCTCTAGGTTAGACGGACCTAGGTAGATATGCTCGGGTGTCTTAAGGGTTAGTACGTGTCTTCGTTCGGACACGTGAATCGTGTTGCGGAGATTTGGGCATTTCGGGCGATTTAGGGGTTTTCGTCGTCGTAGGTTCTATGTGCGTGCGCATTTTTGCCACAGACCTAGAATCGATGAGTTAGCATTTTTTCTAGGATCTAAACATCGATTAGAACCCGTAGGTAAATTTTGGGCCGATTCCGAGTAGGTTTGGTGTGCGTTTCAGGAGGTTTTGCGAACCGCACATCACGTGTTCGTCGAAATGACCGAACGGCCATTTCGACTTAGTTCTTGGTTTCGGGCTTGTGCGCACGTTGGGTTAGCTTCAGGGAGTGTGTGATAGAGTTCTCGGATTATATTTTATATATTTATAGTTATTTATAGGTGTAGGGGTCGTTGGGCGTGCGTTGGTGGGGTGTTGTGTGTATTGTGTTTATATATGTATATATATGAGTATATATATATATATTTGTGTGTGTGTTTATATATATATATATATATATATATATATATATATATATATATATATATATATAAGTGAGTGTATATATATATATATATATATATATATATATATATATATATATATATATATTTGTGTGTGTGAGTGTGAGTGAGTGTTTGTGTATAGGTGTGAGTGTGTAGTGTAGTGTAGTGTGAGTGTTTGTGTGTATTTGAGAGGTGTGTGAGTGTGTTTGTATATATATATATATATATATGTGTTTGCATATATATGTTTGTGTATATATATATATGTATATATGTGTGTGTATATATATATATGTGCTTGTGTGTCTGTGTGTGTGGTGTGTCGAGAGCAGGGAGGCGGCAGCCAGCGTGTTGCAGCACAGCGCACTGCAGCAGCTGCAGCCAGCGCGCTGTGCAGCAGCAGCAGCAGCAGCAGCGTGCAGGCGCAGCAGTAGCGTGCAGGCACAGCAGTAGCGTACAGGCGCTGCAGCGCCACGGGAGCAGCGGCAGCGCGCCGCGGAAGTACCGCGGCAGCAGCGGCAGCGCGCAACAGCAGCACCAGCGCGTTCGCGGCACGGCGTTCGCGGCACGGCGTTCGCGGCGCGGTTAACTTTCCCCTCCCCCTTCTTTATATATATGTATGTATATATATAGATGTATATATATACTTATATTGATAGATAGATACATAGATAAGTATAGATAGATATATATATGTATGGGTATAGATATATATATACATATATGTGTATGTGTAGGTATGGATATATATATATATATATATATATATATATATATATATATATATATATATATATATATATATATATATATATATATATATATGTAGGTAGATATGTATATATGTTTGCTTAGATATATAGCTAGGTATATGTATTTATAGCTAGTTATCTAGTTAGTTAGTGGGAAGTAAGGTAGGTATCTCGATACCTCGAGATACCCAAGGTATTGAGGGTAGTAAGGTTAGAGAGGTAAGATATTAAGGTAGCCTAATACTAGGTTATATATATATATATATATATATATATATATATATATATATATATATATATATATATATATATATAAGTATATATATATATAGATAGCTAGCTAAGTTACCTAGAATTAGAGGGTAAGGTATCTCAATACCTTGAGATACCAAGGTATTGAGATAAGTTGGATATCGGGGGTAAGGTTGAGGTACTGCCTCTACTAGATTATATATATATATATATATATATATATATATATATATATATATATATATATATATATATATATATATATATATATATATATATATAGCTAGCTAAGTTACCTAGAATTAGAGGGTAAGGTATCTCAATACCTTGAGATACCAAGGTATTGAGATAAGTTGGGTATCGGGGGTAAGGTTGAGGTACTGCCTCTACTAGATTATATATATATATATATATATATATATATATATATATATATATATATATATATATGTAGATTGATATTACATATAGTAGTATATATATAAGTATATATATATATAGATAGCTAGCTAAATTACCTAGAATTAGAGGGTAAGGTATCTCAATACCTTGAGATACCAAGGTATTGAGGTAAGATTGGGTATCGGGAATGAGGTATTTGTCTACGCACTAGGTTATATATATATATATATATATATATATATATATATATATATATATATATATATATATATATATATATATATATATATATATAGTTAGATATATGTTATATATATATATATTAGTATATGGTATATATATATATATAGATAGTTAGTTAGCTAGCTAATTTTAGTAAGGGGTAAGGCTTGAGTATCTCAATACCTTGAGATACTCAAGGTATTGAGCATCGGGGCAAGGTATTGAGTTTTAGCCTAGG